>JAVCKT010034486.1:0-13076 GCA_032273925.1 Rhynchotus rufescens
CCAGTTGCATATGCAGTATCATGAGGAACAGAAATGATCACTGAAGAGTGTGTTTTTCTCCTATTTTTCTGCTCATCTAGAACATTCATCCTCTGCCTGTTTTTCTATAATACTGTTATTTTGACTTTGGTTTAATTTATCTTTCACATTTCTTTCCTCTTCTGCAAGGCTTAAATGTATTCAGTGTAACTTGAGAAAGATGCTCTAAGCATTTAAAGTTCTTCCATCTGCTTTTTTAAATGAACCCAAGGCTCCAAATCCACCATATGTCATATGTTACAGAATTAGTCATTATGAGCAAAAGGATATTCAGATGCTGAAGTTCTTATCCGAGAATGTTTCCCTGCTGGAAATAACATTTTTACAAGCTTCTGTAGTCCCTTTAGTCTCTTCCTAACAGGACCTCCTGTGGGGAGAACTTAGTATTTCTCATTCCAGTGATAGTTTTGAGTAACGTTTACAGTCATCTGCCAATGGCTGTGTGCTTTTTGGCAATAACAAACCATGCTCGTGTGCTTCCCTTGTGCAGTTTCTTCAGCACTGGTTTTGGGGCACTGGTCGGACGGGCCTTCCCTCCCTTTTGCCAGGCTGTTGTGGGCTTTCTGTGCTCGGTTTCCCTGAAGCTGCAGAATCTGCTGTGATTTATGGAGCACATTCTGCCATCTGAAGTGGTAAAGCCCTTTGCCGCCTTCTGCGCTTTTCCTAGCTTACTTGGTAAATGTTGGTTAGTGCTTAGTTAGTTGGTTAGTCTTATCGTACAGTTCTTATTCACCCTACAGCTCTTTGACTGAGACATACAAGGCTTCCATTTCCCCCCTGTGTTTTACCTGGACAGTAACTCGCCGCCGGGTGCCGTCCGTGTCCGGCGCTGGGCGCGGCAGCGCGTCGCGGTGGCAGTTGCCGCGGTTGACACGACGTCGGCTTGGCGGCTTCCTGCGGCGCTGGGAGTTCAACGGGGCCGGGCGACGGGCGCAGGGCCGAGCGGGAGGCACCACATGGACCAGCAGGAGGGCGGCCGGCCCCACAGGGCCTGCGCCCGCCCGCCCGGGGCTCCCCTGGGGCTCAGCGGCCCCCGCACAGCGGGGCAGCCACGCAGTGGGGTGGCCACACGGTGGGGCGGCTGGCAACGCCGTGACCCACAGGGAGGCCCCCCAGGGCATCAAGGGCCACCAAGGGCAGCCTGCTGGAGGGCCTGGCCTGGTGCTGCCCATGGGAGGAGGCCATGGGACCTGCTGGGGACCGGGACCCATCCGCCAGCAGGGATGACCCCACTGCCCGCAGCCTCATGAGGAGAGTCCAGGGAAACGGTGGCCGGAGGGCGGCCCTGGGGGGCAAGCTGAGCGCGGCCGCTGACACGGCGGCTCTGCCATGTCTGTCTCTGTTCCGTTCTGCCGTGGTTCTGGTTTCGCGCTGCCCCCAGCTTTGTCGCGGTCTCTTGGCGCCCCTAAATCCTCGCGCTTGGCAGTGCTGGTGTCTCGAGCTCGGTGCTCCGAGCCCCAGGACCCGAAAGCACCGCGGGTGCTCCCCTCTAGGCGTGCGGCTCAGTGACCAGCTTTCAGCTCTCTTCCTGCTCGTGTGTGAGGAACATTTGTTTCTGGTTTTCTGATTTGACTGTGCCTACGCCACCTCTGGGGTGGATTTCTGCTAGCACCCAGCTTCACCCTCAGAGAAACTGTTTGAATTCAGCCCAAGCAAATGCAAACCTCACCTCCTAGCGCGAAGAACCCACGCTGTTTCTGAAGCAGGAAGGAAAAGCAGCTTAAGGAGGCCCCTGCCAGGGTGGAGGTGTCCCCTGCTGTTGGCAAGACTGAGTCTAACCAGGTGGCAGCGCTGGCACCAGAGCTGCCGCCCTCCCCACGGCTGCTGCGGCGGCGCCAGCCGGGCGGCCGCGTCGCTGTCGCTTGGCTCTGTCCTGGCGCTGCCCTCTCCTCTGGGCAAGGGGAATCCGGCCCCTCGCAAGGAGCCATAGGGATGAGAGGGGTTCCTGTAAATGGCCGTGCCCGGGCTTGGGCTGCTGAGGCGGCACAGGGGGGGGTCTCACGGAAGAATCCCCCTGAGCCGCAGCAAGACCTCAGCTTGTTGGGTGAGGTTGCTCAGGATCCCCAGTGCGAGCGTGGCTGAAACACCAGAATGGAGCCACACAAGTCAGGTTTTCTTAGTAACAGCAGCCACAAGTGAGTGGCTCTCACTCCAGAGAGTTCTTTTCATGCCAAAACTTCAGCCCAGCCTTCACATCTAAGGTAAGTGAGTACTACAGGAGCGAGGGCTATATAGGGTCTATAGGTTGTGGGGTGAGTCAGTTACCCCTCAAGGAACGAAGCAGGGATGTTGTGGTGTGTGGCCCCGCAGAAGGTGAAAGGCAGTGCCCACGGCATGGCATGGTGAGTAGGTAAAGTGCCTGTGCCCAAGGGACGAGTGTTTCTGTTAAGGATTATTTTTTGCTGTTCTTCTGTAGAGCATAAGGATGACTTCGCTTTTTGTTTTTCCCTTAGCAATCCAAGCAGTAAAGAGATCATGAAGCCTGTCTTGTCTTATTTAAATGCATGTGATTAGCTCAGTAGTCCGCTTCCAAATTATTCCATTTTCTGTGGGGAGTTTTGACAAAATTATTACTCTGAATACTTGACAAATACAGTGCATTTGATGCACACGCAGGGCAAAATGACCTGCTTCATAGACTTTCTTGTGGCGTTAACTGTTAGGGCAGCCAAGTTCACCACATTATTAGATGGCTTGTCATCAATGGTCTCTGAGGGAGGCATCTATATTATACATATATATATATGTATTATTTAAGCAGCTGAGTGCAGCAGGTTTACCAGGCTGCTCTAAAGGGCTACGCTGGTGTAGGAGGACTCTGCCTTTATTTTCATTTGCCTTTATTTTAACATTGGAGAAAGAGCTATTGCACAGATGACTTCTGCCCCTGCTTTTTCAGTGAAATTCTTGCATCCCATTTGCCTCTGTGGCTTCCTAACTTTGGGGAAAAGAGGAGAACAGGGAAGGGAAGAGGGTATTTTATACATATATATATATGTGTGTGTGTGTGTGTGTATAGTTAATCTTGAGATTTATTTGGCAATTTTGCAATGAAGAGTCTATCTCCTAGAGGTTCCCTCTCACTACTTTAATCTCCTGAAGAGAGAAAGCATCCTGACAACCAAAACCAAACGTGGGCTGTTTAAGTCCAGAAGTCTTGGCACTTAAGGATTCATTTCCAGCCTGTCAGCAAGAGCTGGACTCAAGTGCATCCCAGCAGAGGCACCAAGAGCCGCTGCCTTTCCCAATGTCTTTGACAAAACTACCCCTTCCTTCCCTTACCACAGGGGTTGCCACAGCCCCAAGCCAAATCCTGCTGTATGGACAGCAGGAAAGGCTCTGCCGCGTGAGGTTCCGAGTCCCAGATGCTTAATGCTGTGCTGAAATAGAGATGGGCTTAGAGCAGGGCTGCTGTCAGCACTCACTGACACAGCCCCGCTGCCCTCGAGGCAGGAGCTCAACGAGAAGCTGCCCGCAGGGGAGCAGGGCCCCGAGAAGCCAAGCTCTGCTCAGCACCAAGGTTTCATTTATTGTCTTGGGCATTTTCTTAGCAGAATGCGTGTTCTGAGTATTTCATAGTAAGATTCTTGAGTAAATAAAAGAGAAATGAAAGCAAAATAAGTTATTAAACACCAAGAGAGTTGTGAACTAGTAACAAACCTCGTTAAAAGTCTTTGGGAATTTCTGTGCACTTTCAAAGGAGAAAGCTTATGCACACATCTCATCTGCAAGCTGAGGATGCTACAGTGAGTACTACCATTACTGTGTATTCCAATGCTTTCTGTACTGAGACATGTAATGTATATATTGGATGTTAAGAAAGGTCAGTGATGGGTGTAGTTAACACAGTGGCTGTGCTTATGTTCCGTGGATGTCATCTCTCCAAGCCCGTGAGCGCAGCCGGTCAGCCGGAGGCGGCGGAAGGTGCGTGTTGCAGCTGCTTGGTGCGTGTTTGCAGCTGGGCAGCAGCGGTCAGGGAAGCTCCCGCGGCAGCTGGCTCGGCCCTGCGGGGCCCGGACCTGCCCACGCACACTGCAGGCACCCACTGCAGAAACGGTGTCATGCGATGAGAAAACAAGCGGGACAAAACCTATTGCAGAGCAAATGAAGATGCCTGTAGCACTGAAATGCTTTTCAAAGCAATTTATGGGACACTTGTTGCGTGTTACTTGTTGCATAAAACCCATAGGTTTTAATGTCATTCTAATCTTCAGGTATTATGCTGTGGATAACTTTTAGACTGAGCTGTTCTCATAATCCAAAATGTACTAGTCTGAACTAGGAAACTTATTATAATGGGTATAATTAGTAGAAAAATAAGACCTTTTTTTTTTCTTTTTGGTAAAGATTAGTCATAAACTTCACACCTCTATTATTAAAATTTCTTGGGGGAGCTGATTACCCCCATGAACAAAATCCATTCAACTTACGTCCTCAAGCTTCTTTAAGTAAACTAAGCTGCTGGGGGCTTCCAGAGGGAAAAAGGGCAAAGTTTCACTGGTATTAAAAAAGAAGCATCATGTGATAATGTCACTAATATGTGAATTACTATCCCTGAGTCACCTTTTCCAAAATACAACACCGCAGAGAGAGCCAGGATCAGCTTGGGATCACCACTGAGTTGAACCTCAGTTGAACCTGAATATGCTGCAGTGTGAAGGATTTTGTAAAGAGCACCTCAATGCTGGAGCTAATCAAGCCTTGGTTACAAAGAATGAAAAAAAACAAAGTTAAAAAACATGTTATTCACAGGACAAAATGTGCTATTTTGTGCTACAGAGTTTTTAAAACGCCACACGGATGTACTTAAACTTCGGTAAAATGCCAAAAACTGTCCTTACCAACCTTACTCTTTGAACAACAGCCTGAAGAATTCGGTGAGCGAGCAGAGGTCGGCAGCATCCTGACAGCAGGCCCGTCCCAGCAGCACCCAGTTGGTGAGTGCCACGTGCTAAACCACTAGGCTCTGTCTGGTCATCAACCTTTAATTCAACGACTGGTTTCATGCTCCCCGGTACAGAAAAACATTTTCTTTTTTCTTGCTAGCATCTGTGGTAATTCAGAAAGGCCAGGACAGCTCAGGGCCCTTGACCTGCCTGGATCTGTGGTAAAGCTGCCAGCAGGAACCACAGGCACGGGGCAGCACAGAATGGGTTATGGGGAACGTGCCCAGGTGCCATTTAAGGCAGTTGGCCCCAGGAGCAGCCTCCACGGGACCTGGGAAGGGCTCTCCTACAGCAGCTGAACTGCCGTGCTGGGAGTGTAAAACAGGGCTAGTGCTTCAAGGCATCAATGAGGCTCTCGGCATGTGGAGCCTGGCGAGTGCGGGGCCTGGGAGGGCAGCGGGAAGGCAGGGCCGAAGGCAGCACACCCAGCACCGCGCGGGCTGGTGAACTTGCACCACTTGAAGGACGGGTACCCCCTTTCCAAGCCTTTGCAGCACTGTGCTGCGCAGCAGAGCAGCCGGGCGCTTCGGGGCAGGCCGAGCTGCCCAGGCAGCACTGGCGCTGCCCCGGACTCGCTGTCCTGCCCGGGAGCAGGGGCTGCTCAGCTGCGTCAGTGACTCGTGGGACGCGAACAGCTCCCTGCAGACCTGCGGCTGCCAGAGAGACAGAGAGAGAGAGAGAAAGCTGCCCAGTTACTTGCAGCCCGGGAAGGCAGAGCAGGCATGATGCTGCTTGGTGCTGCTTGAACCCCAACTTCTCTGAAAAACATCCCCCTCCACACAGAAATAAGAACAAACCAGAGCTTAGGTTATTGAAAGAAATGAGGGGAAAATCAGGTAGAGGAATTGCATGCTCATCTTTCATTTGTAATCAGTTACTAAATTAAGCTGTTTTCATGAGTCACGAGTCCAAGACTTCAACGTTACCCAAACAGCAGCCAACCTGGGAGACCTTTACCTTCCTCCTGAAAATATCTGCCAGGTACCTTGGTCTGCAGGCGTTCGCTAGCAAGAGACTGCAGACCATGCAAAGTGAAGGATCAATTTTTAAAACCCCCAACTCTCTTTTGCTCATGAGCCCAGGTAAATATTGAGAGAGCAGAGGTGCTCTTTCCCAGACACATCCTTTCCTTGCTGTGATCCCTCCCACTTGCAAGCACTCCAAGATCTCCCAGGGCAACGATTTACTGCTGCTCGGCAGCATCGTTCCATTCCATGGGGAAACAAAGTGGGAAAGGGGAATTCCCGCGCACTAGAGCTTGTTCTTAGACCAAGCTTAACTCTGGGAAGTTACAGTGTTGTGAGGCAGCTCGTTTCCCCCGAAGCGGCCGTTTCCCAGCACAAGGTGGCTGCTGCCGCGTGCCAGGGCCGCCCTCGCGCTCCCTGCGGAGCCAGCTCGGGAGCACGCGCTCTCCTCAAGGAAGCACCCGCTGCAGGGGCAGCAGGGGAAGCCCTGCTGCCGTCTTCCTTGCCCGGAAAGGCTCCCGTGCTGGGAAAATCAAGCAGAGGAGCGGTCACCTTGCAGGGAACTCCTTGGGTGCCTACGCAGCTGAGGAGAGCCAGGATCAAGCAAGTGCTCGAGGAAACGCTGTCCCTCTGCCAGTAGTATTCCAGAGGGATCCATGCAGTAATGCATCCCAATCCAGGCGCAGGGCAGGTCGCATCCCCTTCTGCTTTCAGCCAGGTTTGGGTGAGACCCCGCGCTAGGGCACGAAACACTTCTCTCACACAGAGGACACCCTCCCGCTGGTGAACACCACAGAGGCACTAAGCGAAGCCCAGACGTTTTCCGAAGGCGGAATTCTCTCCCTGCTGGAGAGCGCAGATGTTCTCCCTTGTAGGGAGCGGGCGCTCAGCCCAACACCTGCCCAACGAAGGGGCACTGTCTCACTGATGAGCGAGGGGCCTTTTCAGTGCCCAAGGGCAGCCCGCCCCTCTTGCCCTAGGCACACAGGGCGCTGCTGACAGTGCCGGGCAAAGCCAAAGAGCAGAAAAATCCGAGGCCAGCGAAGGTCTGTCCCGGCTGGGGAGGGCACAGCTTGTCCTTCGCCTCAGAAAACTGCAAGTGCTAACGCACTGCAGGCAATGGGCGACTTCCTGTCCTGGTTACTGCTCTGAAATCCCCCGGCCTTGCAGCGAACGAGGGAGCATCTGTCCCGAGCACGGAACCGCAGCGGCTAAGAGGTCTCTATTGGAGCAGCACAGGCAACAGCAACTTCTTTTGCTCCTTGGAAAATTACAATCCCAGCAGCAAAAACCCATCTTGTTTTTGCTTAATACCTATTCTGCCTTTTATATATAAAAAATATTGCTATTACTCAAGTGCTTTCCATCAAGTTTATATAGAAAGTACCTTTCAAAAGGAGAAAGCTGTAAGCAAGTTTCAAGCTCAGAAGTTTGCTACTGTTCAGCCTCAGCCTTCAGAAAGCTCCTGGAACTGCCTTCAGCTTCAGTGTTACCTAAACAGCTAACCAGTGTTACCTAACGGCACTTAGCAAGCCCTGAAGCTTCACTAAAACATATCTACAACAAATGCTGCAGCAAAAAACATCATCACAGAATCAAAAATGAATTCATCCACCAAGCAGAGGGCCTCAAAACAGCAGCAGTGGCTTCACTAAGGGGAAGATGAATGCTGCTCTTCCACAACCTCGCCTCCCCTCCTATCAGTACACAAAGATCTCCTCCCCTCCTCTGGAAGCTATTCCATTCATGTTTTTAAAATATATGCACATGGAATAATACTATTTGATGACTGTTCCTTGGGGTTTTGGGTTTTTTTTGCAATAGGCTAGACATTTAAGACATTACGGACCTGCTCTCACCTGCGCTCCTTTACAGGTAGGGAGTTACTGAGCTGCTTCCGCTACTGAACCTGGAAATGGACCCCATCGTGGATTTCCCAGGCACGAGGGAAGTTACAAACCCTGCTTTGCTACTAGGACTCTCCATTGCTGGGGCCACGTTCCTCTCACCTCGCCACATGTGCCCTGCCTGTGACACCATCAAGGCAGCGGCATCTCCACCAGGATCTGAGTCTGAGGGCTCTGACACTGGCGGCGTGCCGAGGGGAGCAGGTCGGGGGCAGCAGCTCCTCACGGGGCCCTTTCCGTGCTCCCTGGGGAGCTGTTCCCTGTGCTCCGTGGCGAGCGCCGTCAGGCACGGGCCGGCCGGCGGAGCTCGTGCCGCGGGAGCTTCCAAGGAGTGAATGGCACTTGCCTGGCCTGGGCGCTGCCTCTGCACAAGACGCTGCTGTTTTCCCATTGCTTTCATCACATTTTTTACCCCCGCATGTGAGCGTGCGGCAGGATCTACACAAAGTAAGAAGGAATCTCAACACTTCTCTGCAGACAGGACGTACGCCCTGCAAATCTCTTCGGTGGAGAAGGACAATTCACTTGATGACACACGCTCACGCTTTCAGAAAGCTTGAGGTGACACTTCCCATCAAAGATCCAAATCATTTCACTAACGTGAAACACTTTATTGAGACACTCTTTGGGGACCCCAGCTTTACTCCAACAGTCACACGCTGGGCTGGCACAGGGCCACAGGGCCACGCTGCTATGGAATGAGGTTGCTCTGATCCACCCTCTGGCTTGAGAGCCCCCTGGGAATGCAGGGAGAAGCGCTGCTGTAGTGTCTCTCTCCAGCTGCTTTCAGCTGTACCTGGACCTCTCTTTGTCTTTTGACTTCTTGGGACTTCTGCTCCTGTCTGCCTTTTTATCCCAGTCTCTGTCTCGGCAGTCGTCCTTGTATCTGTCCTTGTGTCTGCTGGAAGAGTGGTGCCTCTCCGGGGACCGGCTCCGGCTGCGGTGCCTGTCCTTCCTCTCACTCCTCTTCCTCTCTTTGCAGCGCTCTCCTTCATGTTTGCGGTCCAGATCCTGTGGAAGGAGAGCATGGATATGCAGTTACAGACAAAGGCAAAGACAGAACCAATGCGACTAAATGGTTTACAGCACAAAAGGGGGTTCTTCTGGGGAGAAATTAAGGTTATACAATAAAGGAGATGTTTCTGTTGCTAGAACACATACTTATTACAGGAGCTGAGTGGTACAAAACCACTGAGATGGTCTATTAACAAATGAAGGAGAAAGCTTAATAGCTCAGCTAATGAAGCATCACAGTGGCACAGGATTATGACACAGTCCCTGCTACAATGATTATTGGGAGAAACCAGCACCCACACAGGCCACAGCATCATGGCAGTTCACAATGTAAAAACACAAAGATCATCTGGATCATCCTATTTCATCATCTGGAGAGTCAAGGAATCACAGAAGATTTCAAAATTATTTTCTTAATAAACATCCCTGAGCTTATGCCAATTCCTGACATTGTTAAGTACTCCTAAAAACTATTTTAAAATTAACTAAGACATTGCACAGACGTAAGATTAAAAAAAAAGAGGGGGCTTCATGATCCTACAGAAAGCTACATGCCCAGCTTGCTGCTCAGAAACTGGCTGACACCTTCATTTGAAGACATCTTCATTGAAGATACAACCACCTGAAAGCTGGGGATCACTATGTCCCCTAGTAGACAGATACCATCTTTGGAGGTATTTTAATGACAACTACCGAGTATGTGGAGATCATTATGAACTACATCTGGGTTAGATTACATAGTATTTCTTAGTTTCAGATAAGATTTTCTAGATATATGCTCCTGAGAGTGGCATTCACATTTGTATAGGTGAAACTTTTACTGTGTGTGCAAACAAGCAAGCTTGATTTATTTAAAAGAAGGTTGAGCACCCTGCGCCAAACAGAGCAAGCAAACCACTAGGACCAACACAAACACCCTGCTAACCACAGACTTGATCCCTATCTACACAACCAAATACTTCTGCTACCGTCAACTACAGCAACCCCTCTTCTGTGGCCAAACACTTATTACATGACCTTACTGTCACACGCTATTTCACTACAGATTTCAAAACTGTAATCCATCAAAAAAGAGTGATGATTCTGGCACTTAAGAGCTTCGTCCACCTCCAAAGTGCAGCACAAATTCCTCTATTTCGAAGAGCAACTAATTTACTAGAAGCCAAATGCTGTACCCAAAAGCCTCATCAGCCTCAACCCCACATGCTAAAATAACAAAAAAACAGTTTTCAGGGTTACCAGGGGGTAACTCTGAAAAGATTCCCCAAAGACCACATGAGCACGGACACAACTAAGCACTTCAGAGACCCTCCAGAGAGGCACTTAAGGCAGAGACGTGCAAGGCAAGTCTGAAGCTGGCAGCGCCACAGAAATGTTGGTACGGTAGCTGGTAAGATCACAGTCTAAAGTTAAAATGTAGTACAGTGTAAAGGTGCAGTAATAGAATGAACTGTATCTAAGTTCTAATAAATAATCATTTACATTTTTTGAAAGATTAAATCTCATTTAAGTCTTACTGGAACAGAGGAATGTCCAACTTTTCAAACACTCCGAGTTACTAACAATAATAACAGTATTTTGAAATTAAATCTCTCATGGCCTAGGTTAGCAACACGCTATTTCCCATTGAAAGAAGTGGAGCGAAGGAAATGGGAGAAGGGGAGAGGGCAGCTCTCAACGTTCATGGCTGACTCTGCCAAAAGCAGTTCCTTTTTCCAACGCATTTGCAGGTGCACAACTGCTACAAAGCAGGTGGAAGCACCAGGACCACACCGGCTGAGTAAATAAGGCACCTCTACCTACATGGGGCACACCAGTTAAAGGTTAAAAGGAGCAAACAAGCAGCCTTCTCAGAGGGAGCACTTTGTATTGAAGGTCATGTTTGAGCAAAGGGAACAGTCTCCCATAAGCAGTAAGAACAGGAGATTGGAAACAGAAGAGCCAACATATATTTGCTAAAACCATTAACTACAGAAAACGCAAGGTCAGTAGGAGCCCAAAGCTAAGGAAAAGTCATCCTCCACAAATCCACTTATTGTAACAATATCCATAGAATTCAAAAACATAGAGAACCAGAAAGGAAACAATGTCACACCACAGACCCCAGAGAAGCCGAACTAGTATTCGAAATGCCCCGCTAGATCCTCTTCACAACCGTACAAAGCCTCTTGCTCCAGACTCACATCCCGTTGCCTACTGCAACTGTTGCAAGCTGCAACAGGTTGGCTCTTCTGCTCTCTGGAGCCCCAGCAAGAAGCACAGAGAGTCAAAAACAAATTCTTAATGTGCCACACAGAAGCTGAAGAGTCAGGAAACTGGTGTCAGACTAAGAAATGGATGAGTCAAAATACACTGAATTAAAAAAATATATATATACAAAAGAAAACAGAAAAACAACTCAACCCCATGGAAACTATTTGCAGAATACAGAATAAAATCCTCTTTTCTCCAGTCATCACTGGAGCTGGTACTATCAACTGCGGCTGCAGTGGCCAGAACTTCCCACTATAAGACCCTCTTCTCTGTTAATTAAAATCTCTCCATGCTAAGGGCTAGGGATGGAAGTTCAGTGTGGCCACTGTGACAACTGTGCTGGGTTTTGATATCATAACAGGCCCTGCCTCCTTCTACTATTCCCATGGGAGCTCCCTAAATTAAGTATCTTTAAATAGGCCAACAAACAAAACAAAACAATCCATTTTATAAAACCTAAGGAAGGATCTGGGAGCTAAGGTGCCTGCAGGTTTCATCTGCCAAGGCCATGCCCACTTACTAGTCCACTAAACCAGCCTGAGCACAGACCAGTACCACACACTCAGGATCTTCAAGAATAATCTCAAGCAGAGCAAGGTGCTTCCCAGGAATTTCTTTCCACACTCCCAAGAGCGAGCTGGCTGCTTGCCAGCAGAGAAAAGAAGTCACTACCTGTGATCCAGAGCATAAGGAGGGCTAAGCTGTTTACCCCGGAATGCAGAGCAAGGGAGAGGAGAGCTGCAGGGAAGAAGAACATAGCAGACTACAGCAACAGCAATCAGGCACAAGTCACAACAGGAACAGGTGACTAAGTACTAAAATGATGGCTTAAGACGCTGAAGAGGCAGCAGAGTCAAGTACCAGAAAAAATCCTGCTCCAGATCCTGGAAAAAGCATCAGGGATCTTCTGGCTTCCTCCTTTTGCACTTTGAAATCCTCTGCCAGTGTGTGTCAGAGCCCCCTTGTAATGATTTGGACACACAGGGGTAAACACCCTCGCTGCTAGCACTTCTCCTATCCCCTGCAGAGGCAGAGATACTTGAATAATTTAAGTCTTCTCTGCTGATAACACAAGACCAGCCAGTTCCACATGTGCAACTGCTGAACCCTCAAGAGCACAGATTACATTGAGACCTATCGAAGCATCTGTCACAGGAATGTTAAAAACCACAACATGAGTAGCCAAAAAGACAGAAAAGAGTCTTAAGCCCTCCTAATTCTCACATCCTGCACACAGGTGCCAAGCTGCTGCCTACCCACCTGAAAAGGTATTCCCCCCTCCCACCTAAATATTCACATGTGAACCACTTTATAAGCAGCAACAGTGCTTGGAGTGGCAACAAGAATCACCTCATAAAGGAACAGCAGGGCTCCCTGGTGGCACTGAAAAAAAACTAGCTGTTAATGTGCATGGGAAAAGGCACTTTTTAGCCTCACTGCACAAAGTGATGAAATGGAACAACAGAATCACATACGTGCTCTGTACTGAAAGCACACTCGGAGCTAACGCCAGGATTTTATTTAGTGCAGCTGGAACTTTATCACAGTTCCTGCAAACTGAAAACATTTTTTTCTCATCCATAACCAAGGGCTGTATTGTTAAAATACTGGATTTTTTTTTGGTCTTCCTTATGAGTTTGGTTCTTCCTACTGCTCAAACTCCAGTAGTAGTTAAGCTCCACATTATTCCTGGAGTTATTCTGTTCCCATGAAACACCAACACTGTGACTATCTCAAGCTCACAGGAACCTGAAAGCTCTGCTCTAAATTGCTGCTAGGGAAGAAATGAATGACAAAACTGTTGTCTGCTGGTGATCTCCACACAGCCCCAGGCCTAAACTTGTGTGCCTGAACAATTCAGATGAAAGCAAATCTGCCTGTAGATTTTACATAAAGCACTTCCAAAACAGCTGGCAAAAAATAAACACATAATGCAAATAGACTGTGTTTCT
>JAVCKT010034487.1:0-10308 GCA_032273925.1 Rhynchotus rufescens
TGATCTCTCACCAGCTTTTAGCCCAAGGTTGAAAAGTTTAGACTGCAGAAACTGCATGGAATAAATAATATGCTTAGAATCAATAATTTTGTTCACAGTGAAGATCTCTTTTCTCTTCTTTTAAAAAGGTCCCTAAATCCCTTTCTATTAACTTAGAGACCCCAACAGCTTTCAGCATAGGCATAGTGCTGATCTAGTAATATCCTTCTTTTATTGCACATTTCAGGTTTTGTACAAGCTGCCAAAGCTATGTTGTTTCCTGCCCCTCCTTTCAGTTGGGTTAGTTTTACAGCTTGATTTAACTCTGAGAAATGTTTTGGCTGAAACCTTCCTTCAGATAAACCACAAGAAATCAAGAGACGTCAGTGATTGTGAAGGACAGATGATAGAGCAATCCTGAAAGGGTGCTTATGCAAAATCCAGTTTGGAAACCCATGTCGTGTTTTCTTTTGGTGAGAAAAGTCTTACTGTTGTCACCCTAAGCCTTTACCAAAGGTTTGGGGAACTAAGAGAATTGAACTACGCTATCCTAGCCCACTTCTACGAGCAGTGGAAGGGATCAGCACTCAACACACTGGTGCCTGTCTTGAACCACAGCCTTCCAATCCCCATCCATCAGCCTCCTTTTCCCTACTGCCTCCCTGGCTGATCCAAGATCTTTGAATTCACTTTCCTTCTCTTTTACTACTAAATGATAGCAACAGCAGGTTATAAGCTGATGTTCTAAGCATTAATACTTCGCCTTGTTCTGCTAGTGTGCTGGTACAGGCAGAAGATGAACACAAAGTAACTGGAAATTGGATAAGCAACAAGATAGGGACTGCGAAACTATCCCTAGTCCACTTTAAACCTTCTGTAGTTGTTCTCATTAGAACATGGATCCCCTTCAGCTTTTTCTTGTTGAGATGAGTTTTTGATGTTGTTGTTTTTGCACAGCCTAGACGGAATCCTTTCAGAGGTAGTAGAGGCTCCAGTTCAGAACTTCCTTCTCTCAAACTAATTTTCTCATGGGTTTTCAGCAAGGCACAAGGAACATTATCTGAAGGTCATAAAGCCCATCAAAAAGCCCAAGAGAGACAGGATTAGACCCACAGTTGCTACTTTATCTGCTATTCCTTTGAGTCAATGAAAAATGTTACCAAATGGCATTAGGGATTCAGCTGTACAGACATAGGAGCATCTACGTGTGTCTACCAGAGGGCACATAGCTCCATTCACAGGATGATTATAAGTGTAAACATACAGTAAAACATATAAAGAAAAAAAAAATCTGTATCCAGTGTAATTTTAGTAAGTAAAATAAATCCAAAGGAGTGACTTGGATTTCAGGAGCAGTCACCTTTCCACCAACACATTGCAAGGTCTTTTGCAGGGACAGTGAGGGAAGATTCACTAAGTGCCATGCTGTTGCATGCTTGCTTATATTAAACTTCCCAGGAGTCATGCTCACACCCTCAGGCTTCTGAAAACCTTGCTAATCCACGGGGCTAATCTCATTTCCTGGACCATGAAGCATGCTGTAATCCAAGGGTTGGGGTGGATGGATGCATGAGGAACAATCCTCAGTTTGTGAAGCAGTTGCTGCTTCCCAGGACTTTTAGGTATTTGGCAGCTTTTGGACTGGCAAGAGATTTAGCTGAGTGATGCAGCTCTCGCAGGTGATGTTGGGCCTGATGTCACATTCCCCACCTCCTCTCTCCAGCTACCCCTAAGCAGGTTCCCAGGGATCACTCCCATGTGCATCTTGCAATGTGTATGTAGTACTCCAATTCAGTCCTTCACAAAAGGCAAGAGAGCTGGAGAGTTGCTCAAACAACTTATTCCCAGAATACATCTATGCAGGTCCCGTATATACATACGTTCAAGTCCACACGTGTGCAGTGAGGTAGTTGTTTCTACTAAGGCAAAGTAGAGTGTTACCTGGTTAGAGAACTTTGGCTGTCAGCAGAACAGATGGTTCAGGCTCAGGTGGAAAATAATAAACTATAAAACTTTAGGTCAGAGTGTACCTGGCAGATGCTGGACTTCAAATCAAAGCTAATGGGTGTGCAGCAGCAGCATTTCTCTTTAACTATTAAGAATTGGAGCAACTCCATTGTCAGGCTGCAAGCACGGCCCAGGTGTGGCCTCATTAAGCTGCACGCTCTTGGAAGCTGCTTTCCCTTGTGAGCAATGAGTAGGAAATTATTAAAACTTGCCTGTCATCTGCAGGGAGAAAGGCAGGTGTGATACTTCCTGGTTCAATTCAATAGAAGGACCATAAGATCATTAACGTTCTTTGTGAAATGGTTCATTACATTTCAAATATTCTCCTTTGTTTCCTTTGGAAAGTGGTGACATTAAAACAATGCAATCCACCACCACAAAGTGAGACTTAACTCCAGCTCTTCTATAAAATAAGCCCTTCAGGTGTGCACCATGGGAGTTCTGTTAGATTAGTGGTCGCTACAGCATATGGAAAAGCATTTATAGTCTCTGACCTTCTGTAGATAAAGAGAGTTATACTGGTTTTGCCACTAAAGCCAAGGAGATTTGCATATATTGCTTTCTCCTAGCATGGAGGAAGGAGAAACTGAGGCAGTAAAACGCTGAAATCTAACACATTATTCAAGAAAGGGTGCTGAGGGAGCTTGAAGGTTCAAAGCTTATGATATCCTAGCTGCAGTTTCCAGTACAGGGACAAAAGGATGTGACTTCAACGACCACATAGGGCTTTCAGAGGCACAAACTGCATTTGCTTTGAGGTTACATTTACAGTCTTGTGAAAACTCTCCTCAAGAACTGTTATTACACAAGAGTTTTATATGCAGCTCTTGGTGTTTCATGGCCTGTCATCTGTTGCCATAGCGGGATCTGCTCTGAAAGGGAGGTTGGAAAGAACCCTTCATTTTTCTCTGTACCTTTCTCTTTTGTGGTCTTTAATCCTCAACTCCTTTGGCAATTATAACTGTTGTGTAGCTTTAGCACCTACACATGACTTCTGGTTAATGTCAAAACACAAAGAAATCTGCCCACATGAAAAGATGTTAGAAGAGAGGTACTTTGTGACCCAGGCTTCAGAGAAATGGCCCCAAGCATTTCCTCATCAATTCACACCTTGGGCTACAAGACACTTGGGAAGCAAAACCAGGTAATTCCTTTACCTATCCTTGTACTTTACCACAGTCTCTAGTTTTAATCAACTCCTTTGTTCTTTTCGTTGTCAGGAAATTGGGAAATACAAATATGACACAATTACCTTCAATTATCAAAAATATTACTTTTATGGAATAGAGTGAAAAATTGACTTATTCCAGATGTGAAATAGTGAGAGACATATATTGAGACTATAAGGGAGTTTCTAGCGGCTGAGGCTCACCCATGGCCTCCAGAGAGGTTAAATAATCGCATTACGGCTTCTCCTTCCAGCGTCACAGCAGTTTGCATCCTTTCACCTCACACAATGAATCCTCTGTTTGCTTGAACTTTGGAGATGTAACACCACCCATGGGCAGGTGAACAGGACTCCTCCATTACCTGCTGGTTTGATCCTGGCTGCACTCCTACATGACAGCTCTGTCTCTCTGCATACACAACACAAACACGGATCACACACAAACTAAAATGTGCAACACAGCTCTGCTCACATTGTCTTCAGAAGACAAGCTCAACCACTCCAACAAAAAGTGCAAAGACTACTCAGTGTTTTCCACTTGACCCCAGGTTATGTCTCTTTTTACCCCTTGGCAAGTCCTCTCCTTGTGCACCTGCCCCGCTTCTTACAAAGCTCCCAAGATGTTGGTTTTGCCAAGTCCAAGTCTCCTCTTGGTCTTTGGGCCTCTTTGGACAGTGTTTCCAGTGAGATCAATAAATACTGTACCCACTGAACTGCAGCAGGGCCCATCCCAGGAGCCTCAGAATCACTTAACGACATTTCAAGTTTTCTTCAAGGTTCCTTGTCATCCCTTCTCTTTGCACATGACTGCCAACAGCCGATAATGCCTACACATCCTGCAGTCTATATTTGCTGTTCAACCTAGAAAACAGTGTCCTTATTTTTATTTGAAGGATTCTTCTGCCCAGCAACACACACACAAGGACCCCCAACGATTTTGCATTTACGCTCCGTTTGGTGTATGTTGCTTGCACGTTGCAAAGTCTCGGTGTCCGGCCCAACCAGGTAAGTCTTCAAGCAGGTCAAGACATCACCATGTCCCAGCGCTGACTCATGGCTGTACTTTCACAAGGATTGATGACAAGCTCTTTGGTACTCTCGTGTGTGTCCCCAATCGTCTCGGTGTCCAAGCAGAAGCGCGAAGCTATGTGCTCAATGCGCGAGCCGACTTTACCCCATCGCTGTGGAGACACACACATGAGGATAAGAAACAGGGGAAAAACACCCTCCTCCTCCTCCTCAGGCTTATAGCATACCCCCCCAGGATTAAAAAGAAAGCCATTGCTAAGTCTTCCCTGGCTTCAATCCGGCAGTTACAGAGTGCCCACAGCCCATGCTGAGCAGGACACATGCTGAGCACTTCTGTCAGACGTACACCAGAATCACGAGGACTCAGCCTCTGCCCAGCTTGCAGCCTTCGCATAGATGAGATATAACTAACGGCTTTTCCCCAGGTCACTGGTTCAAATGCCAGCTAGATGATTAACTTCTGAGAAGCGCCAGTGTCTGCTGGCTGACTGGCAGCTCGCAGCAACTAAATTGCCAGTTTCGGTTCGACTTCTGTGGCTAAGCATCCAGATCACCACCCACACTAATAGACACCCTCATCAGCACACTTATTTGAGAGGCAAAGGGCTGAGCAGGCCAGGGCACGGGCAGGCCGTGCCTTTCCTAGGAAGCAATACACTGGCAATTAGATGTGCACTAATATCTCATTGATCTTGCTGCAAAGCAAACAAACGTAGCCGGGAGATGGATTAAAAGGCTCACCTGCTTGTTATCCCCTTCTTTGCAAGGTAACAGCAGCACCTGGGACCCTGGGAAAAGGGTGTACACGGACAAGCACAACTGCTGCTGGCGGACTTGGTGGTTGTAGGTGTATGTCCATTCCTGCAAAGGGGAAAGAAGGAAGGAGGTTTGAAATCAGGGTTGATTTTGCTGCTCTCCTGGTTTGGTAGCACCACCTCCTTTGCATCTGTGTTCTCTTGGAGCCTTCTCCAGCTGCTTATTTTGTTCACCTGCTGTTCCCTACCTTAGCCCAAAAAATCTTTGGAGCAGCATGGACCCTTACCATACATTAGGGTCTCTCTGGGATTATCTTTTTTTTCACCCAGAAATGTTTTCCTTGGGAAAAAGAGGAATGAGATTTTCAGAGGTGCTGTATTGTGCCTGTAGAGATATCCCACTTGGAATATTTCATAAAGGTTTCTTTATGAAATAAAGAAATGTTTATTTGAACACTGTGCATAAATTCCCATGTATATATGACCCAGGAGCACCTCTTGCAGGATGCCCTGCTCCAAGCAGGAATATCTCAGTGCTGTTTTGATGCATATTTAAGTAGATAAGCACTCCTTTGCCTTGAGGAAATTTGCAAGTCATATTGCTACATAAACCTGTAGAGTAACTTCTTGAACATTTTGTTGTTGTTGTTGGCTTGCTTGTTTTGCTTATAGCTCAGTGCAGGCTAAATCAGAAATAGAGGTTTCTAGGGTCCTCAAGTCTGGGTGCAAAGCAGGATCAACTCTTGCTACATCAAGCACTTTGAGATGGAAGCAAGACAAGCAGCAGCAACTGGAAAGCAGCCTGCTGAGCTGTGGCAGGGCTGGCTATGCAGCAGGCTGGGTATGAAAAAACAAGAGCAGAAAATGCTGCCTGGACACTGCAATACCTTCTTAGTGCTGAAAGGAGATATGAAGAGTGAATGCCCTAATTTCAGAGCTCTGAGGTGCCTGTAGCTTCCTCTGACTTTCATTTGTGGGGGGGTTGGGGTTATATTAGCAAGAGATGTTAGAGCAGGGAAATACTTCTAACCCTTTCGGTATTTGTCACAGTCACCAGCTCTAATCCCTGTCCCCAACATTAAAATAGGCAACTCCAGGCTCCAGGCACTCAGTTCCTGGGAACATCAACTCCTCTTCATCCAGGTTCTTGTCACCCGCAGGTGAAAACACTTTTGTACAACACACCCACACGGACTTCACACTGTGCCTCTCACAGCCCCTGATTCTTAGCCCTGTAACTCCCTATCATCTAACAGATCAAACCTACCTCTTCGAAGAACCTGCTTACAGGCTTGCCAGCACAAGCTGCTCAGGAGTTCCACATATAACAAGCACGTGTTTTCAGAGCCGTAATCTGCACCCAAGCGGCCATCTGGCAACTATTTCTTCTTCATCAGATGGTGCAGAGTTCACCTGATCCTACAGTGAGCACGTTTCAGACATCCCAACCATGCACACTGTCAGCTGCTGTGTAAACTACCAGCCTAGGAAATCATGTGCCAAATTAGTCCTGCATCTGTGGAGAATCAAGCCCTAAGGGGCAAGCTCCAACACCTGTTCTTGGAGCCAGCACTGCCCACAAGCTGCTTGCAAAACCTGCTCTCCATTTTTAACCAATTCTTCTTCATTTTAGTTCCAGACAGGGCTGGAGCTGCACACCTAGCTACAAGGCTTCTAAGTGACACAAGTTAAATCTGCAGCTCATGCATACGCTAGATGCCCCAGCAAAGTCAGAGAGTGGGACTTCTTGACCTCTACAAGCTCCTTGCTTTACTGAGGCACTTCATGGAGTGCTGCTCCTCTCAGAGGTTCTCCATGGTTATTTTCCAGGCTAGGCTCTCTTCAAGCCTTACCTGCACTTCCATCTTCTCCAGGCAGGACCATCCTCTCCCTCAGCAAAGCACTAGGGGACAGAAGGGTTATGGTAACCACGTATCCTAAGCTGCTATTTGCCATTAGAAGGGAGGTCTATATAGCTCTGATACGCGTGTCAGTTGGATAACGGATAGCAGATCTTCCCTCTCTTGCCCCCAGGCTGTTCTGCTACAGTCCTTATCTAAACTGACAGATTTTTCACAAGGCTCCTCTATCTTGGCAGAATGACTTTTTGTGGAAGCCAGTCCTGCTGAAAATGTTTTGCCCAGTTTTAATCACATCTCTTCCCCTTTCAGTCCTAGATGAAACCCAGAAAAAAAAATGACACAGAAAATGAAAACCAAGAAAAAAATGTCACTTGAACAGCATTGAATCCACGAAAAGCTTTGAGTTAAAGTACTGGAAATGGCCACATGAGTCTTGCTTTGTGGTGAAAAGCGCAGCTCAGGACCTAAGCACAGAGGCCTTCAAAGGGCCAGTGCGACCAAGAGCTGCAAGTTGGCCAGAGGAGCTGCCGGCTGGGCTAAGATCTGGCACCTGGTGCGAAGCAAATGCAGATGCCAAAGCTGAAACACGAGCTGGGGATCTGGTAGGGCTGGTGGCCCTACAGCCAGCACAGAGGCAGCGGGAAGAGCAGAGGCACCGGCACACGCAGCAGTGCCCCCGCACGCTGCTGTCCGCCGAAGCCCTGCTCACACTCACCCAGCTGAGGCTCGAGACCGTTTCTCAAGGCTTTAGCATCATTCGAGGAGGCACCTGTCACTGCTGCTCAGCCTTGCTCTGAGCCGAGGGAGTTATTTTAAAGCACGACCTTCGGCCTGGCAGGGGGAAAAGGGAGCCCTGCAGCCGCCCGCGGGAGCCCAGCGCCAGCTCTGCTGCCCAGCTGCACAGGGGGCAGCTCCCCAAAGCCCGAGAGCAAAAACGTTTGTGACAAAGCCTGGGTTAACCTCAGCTCTCATTTCCTACCTCCTTGCCACTGTAAGGAAGAACTTTCCAAGACTAATAGCATCTGACTGCATTGGTCATCTAAGGACAGCAAAGTGCTTCGCTCATTAAAGGGCTCCACGATGCACCGGCACTTCTGTGCATCGCAGGAAGGGGAAAGCAAAGTGCAAAGGGTGCTGGTGGCAGCGCCGCGGGCACAGCTCACACGCGAGTAGCCAAGTTGGCCTCACTGGTCTTCAGGCACCAGTGTTTTCCGGGGAGCGTGTGACAGGAACGTGGCAGCCCCCTCATTCCTGTGCCAGGGCACACATGAGGAGTAACTCAAGCAAAGCGGAGTGAGAGAGAGACAAGCAGGGCGATCTGTGACCTCCTAGCAATATATCTGAGCATCCTCGCGGTTCTCTGACCTCCAAAAATGATCTTGGAGGGCAAAAAATGGAAAATGAAAGGATCTGATCAAGTTAGTGTGCTGAGAAGGTGGAGACTGCTGAAGAGATGGAGAGGAGAACAGCAAAGACTTAAGAGGCAGAGAAGGTCAAAACCATGAGTTATGGTTGAGATGCTTCGGGGTAATGTCCGTGCAGCTTCGATAGACACTAACTGTTCTCCAAAGAAGTGCGGATCTACTCAACCTGCAGAGCTCTTCTGCCACCTGAGATAAGCTTCAGGGGCCACGTCAGGCAGAACATGCATTGCTGCCACAGTGAGAGCCAAGGACATGCCATCCAAATGCAACGGCAGCCACTCAGGTCTAGGACCCCAGGTATTTTGAGGTGCAGTTCAGGGAACGGGCAATTTTCCCACTATTTCTTCTTTTTACTGTTTGCATACCCCTAGCTTGCAGCTATTGCTTACATGTGCATGCAAATCCAGACCAAAATGGCTTCTGCTTTTTGCTGTGAAGCATGCCAGGGTTCCTGGAACTCATAATGATTAATAGGTTGTTAAATAAACCCCAGAGTTCAAAATCTATTCCAGAGTGGTATAGACTAATATCAACCGACACTTAGTTTGAAAAGAAAACCAATGCACACGCAGCCAGTGACATCTTCATTAGATGAACCAGGACAAAATTATGATCAATTATTTTCCCTCAGATGCATTTCTCTTGCAAAAAGCTAAATCAATCAGTTCATTTAGTAAATGAGACATAACAAGACGTATAGTACTAAGCCTCTGATGGGCAGGCAGGCCATGCTGTGCCTTGGAGACGTCAATGTGTAATCCAAGACGAATACCAAATCCCATGAGGGAAGGCCTGTGAGATCTGCTTGGTCTTGATCTCGATCAAAATCTGCTTGATCATTATCATTAGAGTATTATTTTCAAATTGCCAAAAAAGAAAAAAAAAAATCTGTTCAGAGGGCTCAGAGTATCCCCTTCACAAGCTAGAAAAAGCCAAAATAACTAAGAAATGATTGCCACCCCACAGCTTATGTTCCTCTCCCCTCCACCCAAGGTGACATATGACAGCTTAGCTCTTCTCACCAGACTGACCCAGCACTTCATGCATTTAATACTGCAAAAGAACGTATGGAGCCCAGCAAAGAAACAGCTGCAGAAAAGGGAATCAAGCATTTAAATTAATGCTACTAGCCTTGATAATAAAGGATCTGGATAGCCAGGATTTTTCCATTGTACTTGCTGAATATTGGGAAAGAATAGCTTTCTTTTAGCTAACCATTTTTTTGAAATAATCAAGCTTAGGGCAAGCAAGATGCAACTTCAATCTTCTAAAAGTGAAGATTGCTACTATTCAATTTTGTTAGACCTATATATGTAAATAATTTGAAATAATGTAAATAATTTGAACCTGCTGCGTACTTTATACAACACAGACTGGTGACCAAAACCCCCACCTCATGGATAGCTCAGCTGGTTTTATAACAGTTGAGCGATAAAAATATACACTTCCATCCACAATGACTATTTTAAAATCCTGCTTTTACCTGAAATGTTCTCTATGGGTTAAAAGTAACAGGTCTCTAGGGCAAAGAGGGAAAAAAGGATAAAAGGGAAAAGATTTTTCTCTCTTTCTGTCTATATATTGAGTGTAGCTTGCAGTGATTTCTTTGTAGTATACTCTACTGCTCCCCTGCAGAGTTAGTCCTAGACAGGCACAAGAAATTGAATTGCCATCAGTGGGAAACGTTTGACCTATTGCAAACAGCTACAGAATCAAAATGGGAAGATGAAAAGTTTATGGCATGAAAAATTCTCAAAATTTTCTCCTTGGAAATGTCAAAACAAAATATGTTTGATAGGAATGAAACAATCCAACTTGCTGACATGACATTTCCCATTTTAAAATATCACATCAAATTGATATTTCAGAAAGACCAATACCATTTCATTTTGAAACGCTGGCTTGAAGCAACAGTCTTCCCTTTGATTTTTCACAATCCAATTTTTTAAAAAGATCCAGCTCATTGAAAGCCGTAATTTTCACTAAAATATTTCTTCTTCAGATTTTTTTTTCCAGCAAAACATGATGACCTGCTCTCATTAGCTCACTTCTCTTGCTGTTTATATAAAAAGTCAGTAAAGCAG
>JAVCKT010034487.1:10318-31972 GCA_032273925.1 Rhynchotus rufescens
AGCAGGGGAAGAAAGAGAAAGAATTTTAAAACTGGAAACTAGTTAAACTATAAAGACACTATTTGCTGTTACGTTCACTGTATTTTCAGAACTAAAATTCAAGCACTGATTGTTAATTTTACCAGACTGTGAAGCACATATTATTTTACTGACTAAACACAGGCATGCAATTGCATGCATAAAAGATGCACATAATGACATGCTTCGTTTGCACGAACAAATTAGGGAAGTCTTCAGTATCATCCCCAGGCCGGACTTTTTGTAAGCACGGATACCTGTTTTGAATGTGTAACCACGAGGGGTGAGGATGTAGAGGCAAGTGGGAGCAAGTACACGGTTGCTTATTAATTTCTTTCACGGCATCCCCAGAGGAACAAGCGACTGTTATCCTCCCTGTTTTATAGATGGGAACGCTGAGAGAACTTACAAACATGCCCAAAACCACAAAGGGAGCCTGAAGCAAAGGCAGGTATTGAAGCCACGTCTGTAGGGTCCTGCTCCAGCGCCTCCACCACAAGCTGCACATGACTGCTCTTTGCTGTGATGTTTCCTAGACTATGTCTCAGAGAACACATGCTGCTTGATAGAATTTTTTTTTCCATCTCAGAGAGTTTAAAAAAAAAAAAAAAAAAGATCATCCTCATTAAATTCTCACTAGTTTAATGGGCAGTTTAATATTGAAAGCAGGCAGACTATGAAGTTATAAATACCAGCACGATTCAGTGCATTTCAAAAGAAATAAGGCTGAAACATGAGAGGAAATTATAGCTCTCTTTGTCTTTCTCTGTTCTCTGCACACAAACGATATGGGGCATTCCTGGCCAGAAGCAGGGAGTGCTCCATGTGCGCCAGCAGGGAGAAGAGCAGCCCAGACCATTCTGGAGCTATGGGGCTGCTGCAGCAACAGCGCTGCCCAGGACCCCCAGCAAGGTAAGCGGGACTTCCTGGGCTTTAACTACAGCTCAGGTTCCAGCAGAGCTTTAGCTAACGTAGAAGATCACCTTGGAGCTGCAAGGTGCACCTGCAGTAGGGCCTTTCCCCAGTCTGCACTGGGGACGGGCACTTACCTGGAGTGTTGCTGCTGTGCTCTTGCTCCTGCTGCTGCTGCATGGACTTAAGCTCAAGACTGGGAACTCTTGGCCTTCAGACTTGTGCGATTCCAGGCAGCTCTGCCTCTGTCTGATTATCCCAGACTGGTAGAGCGATTCCTCAGGAATCCTGTGGGCAGAGCAGAACATAACCTCTCCCCTGTGCTGGAGGCACAGGCTACTCAAAGGGAGGCTCTGTGAGGGTAGGGGGGTGCCACCTGCCCCTCAGAGCTCACCTTCAGAAAATGAGGGCCAAAATCCATCCCTGCACTGAACCACTGCAAGTGGCACAGGGCACTGACCCGGCAAAAGCAGCTTTCAGAGAGGGATGGGGAAGGGGGGATCTTTTAAGAGGGAAAAGTAAATAACACCACACAAGGCAAAGAAAGGAGCAAGAAACACACTGAGAGCAGGGGGCAGGTCAGTTTTCAACTCACAGGGGTAGGGAGACCTCGTAAGAAACTGCTACACAGCCTCGTCATTCTCAGTGAAAAAGTAAGACAACAGCTATAAATCATTTTCACACTGTGGTTCTGCACTCGGCGAACGCACCAAGAGGCCCCTGGGGTTTCTCCAAAGCTTCTGAGCCATTTCTGTGCATAGCCCCTGGGAGTGACTGAGGGCAGAGATACAACAGATTCTGGGTTTTGGGCAGTCAGAAAGGGAACTATGCAGAAGCAGTGGAGAAAGCCCATATCAGCCAAATCATTAGGCTGGGAGTAAGGTCTCTGCTAAAGATAATAATCGGTGTTGTCTACCTCACCAGATCTGGAAATCCTGCAGCAGAGTCTCCTGAATAAATGTTATAAACTTCCAAGTGGCATAAAGATATAACAGGGAGAAGAGGCCCCACTGGTAGATGCCATTGGGCACAGAGCAGTTTCTGGAAGGCCTGACTTGGTGCTGGGGCGAAGGGGTTGGGATGCTGAGGAGCCACGGGGAGGTGAGGTGGCCGGAGCGGCAAAGCTCACGGGGGCAGCAGGGACTGGAGTCCTAGCACTTGACTGCTAGAAACCAGACTGCTCAGAGCATCAATCCATACCTAAGCTCAGGATAAACGTTCTCCAGGTACCACTTGAAGCTGTGGCATTTCAGCCTCTTCCGCAGCTCCACTCTGCTCTGGACACTGTGAGAAGAAAAATATTGCGAAGATGGAAAGGAAATCACGAGGGACAGACACGGGTTTCAAAAGGAAAGATGAGAAAAACAAGCAAATGTACAGACACCAAGCATTAGACCATCAGGGGCTCCATTTCCTGCCACCTGCTGCATGAGATTGGCCTGTCATTTTAATCTCTGTCTCTGGGGGTCTCACTTGGCAAAATGGGGTCATGACATTGCCACTCTAACAAGGAGCTTTGAGTTTGATGAGGGAAAGGGCACACAGAAAAGTACAGTCATTTAAAATCGTTAAGCAACAGATTTTTTTAACTACTATATACAATAAGCACTAGTATATTAACATACTAGGAAATTAATATATACTATTACAAGTTACTATTAGTTTATAGGACTATAGAAGACCTTGATTCACAAAAGCACTAAAACACATGCTCAGATTCTATTGAACTCAGCAGCACTGAATCACATTAATCACACAGTGAAATCCTTCCTTCTTTCATTAACTAGGGCCAAACTTCTGCTGAAATGTTGCATACACGGACACTTTCTAGGCTCAGTTCTTCTTTGGGTCAGCTTCTACCCACAGAGGTGTTGTAGGGCAGCACTAATGCAACACTGGAAAACCTATGGTATCTTCCCTTCCCATGGTCTGTCTTCCCTCCATCCTTGTTTACTCAGACAGACAGAGCTATTACTTCAGCTCATGCTAACAGATGGGAAGAATATGCAAATCCAGTCAAAATAAGTTAGCCTTCAGGATTTTAATGCATTTTCCCTGGAAACTGGAAAACAGCCAGAAGAAATTTGTCTCTGGACTTGGAAACTTTCTAAGGAAATAAACAGCATGTGAAAATGAGAAAGCAATACAAATATGTACACTCCTCCTGAAAAGGAGAGGTGTCTGACTACTCAAAGAAAGAATGGCAAATATTTAAAATATAAAACATCTGCTCCTTTCCAATTAAGCCCTTCTGCATTCAGAATATGCCAACCTTCCTGCTAGCAAGACTGCTAAACTCTCATGCTAAACTCTACCCTAGGCCTAGGACAAGTTGAACATCATGTCAAGGCCAGGGCAGGGGCTGAGAATGGTCTTCCTACGCTGTGGTTGGGTTCATTCCCTGAGAGGAGCTAGCCTAGCATACAAACTGGCTGCTTACAGGTTTGGCTGCTGTGCTTGAAGCATCTGCCTACCATTAGCATTTAATTGGGTGTTAGTGCAGAAGCAACCGGGCGGGTTTCCGCAGCGAGGCGACGTCAGGGTGAGCGTCACTGCAGCAGGCAGCCGGCCCGGGGGCAGCCGGGGCTCTGCGTGCCGCCAGAGAGAGGCACTTACTTTCCATAAGGCCTTCCTTGGGCTGCGGGCCGAGCCGCGTAGTAGTACTGCTTGAATTCGTCCATCCACACCTCCGCCGTGCGCTTGGTGTTTCTGAGGGAAGCGACAGAGCGAGGGGAAGCCTCTGAGGCGAGGTCCGCACTCTAAAGAGCCACCCTGATCCCACCCTGCTCCCATCTTTGACTTGATCCTGGCTCAACAGTCTTTGAGCCAATTTGCTCCTCCCTGCCAGAGTAGAAGCTCCTTCTGCTGCCTGTCACCCCAGGCACTAAGCACAAAACAGGCGAGGAATTCACCCTCTCAAGCTTTGATGGACACTTCGTACCCATTAGACTCACAAGTGCAGCTTCTCTTCCTTAAGTACCACCTCCTAGGCAGGCATTCTTTGGCTTTTACTTAGCAAGTGGGATGCAGCTCTGAAAAGCAGTGCAAATTTTGAACGGATCGAAGCCAAATATTTTCTCTGTGCTAATCTTGTATGGACTCTTCTGCTCTTTGCACTCCTGAATCTCACTGGGCGTAATTTCAACATTCAAAACTCACAAGAAGGCACCCCAGGTACAGTGCTACACCAAATACATCATTTTTCCATGTCAGACAGATGCGCAGAGAAGGTTTATGAACCTTAGAAAACCTTCTGGCAGCTTGAGATGGCTCCAGGTCTCCCTGCAAATGGCTTTGTTGCTCTATAGCTATCCCCCCATCTCTCAGGGCCCAAGACAGCCTCCCTCTAGGCAGTGCTTACAAGCTGACACTACTGTGCCACTAGGCTGTGGACACCCAGGGCAGGTTCTGAGGCCTGTGGGGCACAGAACAAGTGATAACCCTTGTGTGAACCCAGCATGACGTTGGAGGTACACAGAGCATCAGGTTGCCAGAATCTGCTCCTCCTCTCAGTTTACATACTATTATGTTAAGTTTAAGGCAGATAGGTACCATAAAGTAAATCAAAACCCAGCCTTCTAATGCCTACAGACAGGTAACTCCAGGACATGTAATCCCAATCCCTTCCTAATTCACAGTGCTTCTTGTTCTTTCTCTAAAGTCACTGAATTAGTCTAAGTGCTCTTGTAGAAGAATTATCTAAATTACAATATGTACGCACATACCTAACCTTCCTCAAATTTCAGGCTATTTTTGTGTGGCTTCTTGATCTCCTTTTGGTTTATAGGAAATGTGGGAGTAAATGCTAAGGTTTACATCTCGGTGTTGCTTCAAATCTCAAACCAAAATCTAGGGGCCTGGGGTATGAACCAGAAAGCATCAGCCCATTTAAGTTCCCCTTGCTACTCACGCAGGTGGTATAATACAAGACAATGTGTCCATACTGTTTATTAGTGACATGAGCAGTGGAGTTCTGGCCATATCCCAGCCTTTAATGCACAGGTCTTATTTCCTTACTGAAAACAAGATCCTCCATGGTGTTCTCCAATCTGTGCCCTGCCCCTGCACATCCAGAACACCCTTCTCTCCTCACTGCCATGCTGTTGAAGCAGGGTGATGGAGAAGCCACCTCTGGTTACACATCTGAAAACTGCCTTTCCTGCCCCATATGCTGTGAGGATGGAAATCATCTCCTGGGTATAATGTGCAATTTTGCACATTATATCATTGCAATTTTGCAATGATGTGCACTTTGCATTCATTAGCTTATGCAAAACCTGGGGAAGATGCAGAGAGAATAGGTAAGTGGTAACCTGCTGCAGGCAGCGCAGCTGGGTGTTCACAATGTTGTCAACTCTTTCTATAAAACTAGGAAGCCCACATAAAAAGGAGCTCCTGGTGTGCAAACACATATAAATGCAGTTTATCTGAGAAATGATCCCGTACTAAGCATAAAAATGGACAGTGTTCGTTATTAACAGACAAACTTCAGCCTAGAGCTCTGAGAAACAGGAAATCCCTTCCTTACTTCACTAGCTCTTTCCATCATTTCTCCCCAGTTACTTTCTACTCCTGGACTGCCTCTTTCCTTGGACATCTGTCCTCAGGACTTATCCCATCTTAGCTGGCCATTACAAAACTTGTTTCTGCTTCTGTTCCTGCATGAGAAAAGCTTCTGTGGGCCCTTGGATTCCAGGGCCTGGACTCATCACCGTCAGGCCAGGTACTTTGCTTTGGTCCAGGAGAGTTCTGCTCTTGGATATTTCCCAATGTTTCAACCAAACTTTTTCCACTAACTCCTCCACTCACCTTCTAACAGGCAAGCCCTTCTCACAAGTCAGCACTTTATTCCACTTCACAAAAGCAAGGCAAGTGCAAAACACCTACTTAATGTACGTGTTGGCATTTCCCTCTGGAAAGACGTATGGGTGTTTCTTCCGGAAGACATGTCCAACACGGCTGCAGGGGATAATTTCAAGGCTCCCTCCACACATCCACACACGGAATGAGATTTCTACAAGAAAAGCAGCTTCAGCATTTTATATTTCTATCCTAGAGCAGGGTGGGGATCCTGGTGTTATCTCTCATTTCATCCTCTGCCACATTAAACTGGGGTAAATCAATTACCAGAGGGGCTTTCCTAAGCACAGCTCTCTTAAAAGTGCATTTCAAAGCTTCTTACAATTTGTTTGAAGTTAGCAGACTTGAAATCTGCCTATTGCCCAGCAGGTGCTATCACAATGGGAACAGCTACATGTAAGTAGGTGCCTTTATATGCAGCACAGCTTCCTGCTCAGAATCTTCTTGCTATGTTGTGCTCCTGTAATTACTTCTGCACTGCATATTTCAGCAGCTCTTTCCTCGAAGGGGCTGTCAAGTCCACCCGGAGAGACCATGAATTCCGTTTATTAATGACTACCATGATCATTATCTTTTATGAATCCAGGCCTGATTCTGCAAAGTGAAAAGGGCTGTGCATCCATCACCTGCCCCATAACAGGCAGGAGCTCACCCTGGGCAGCACGCTCTCAGGTGAGCTCCAACACTGCACACCAGCAAGCACATGCACTTATAAGCAAAGGTCAGTGTTGGGAAGGACTATTCCAAAAATCAGGGTAAATTGTCACTTCAGGACACGTCTCCTGGTTGCCCGAAGCCACTTTCTTACTGTTCCACTAGCTTTGGCAGGAAAAAGTCTGTAGCACAACTGACATCATGAATTATTGGGCTCTTGGTAGGTAACCATCAAGGTAATATGGATGAGCAGAATGGTTTATCTAATGGGTCTATCTGGTCTTAATGTCTATGAAACCATGAATTCACAGCTACATTGCCAGTTAGTCATGCTTAGACAGAAACAGCAGCGTAAGGAAACGAAATAAAAATATCTTTGCAGTTCTTTGCATCCTGTTTATGACTTGCTGATAGCACGGACCTACACTTAGCTCGTATCTACTCCAGAACTATAAACTCTCTTCCCTCCGCCTACATATTTAATTACAGAAGTTAGAGAGGAGGAAACCCGTCAGCTTTGCACTCTCTTTTCACACACTAGCACTGCGGTAGCTCTTCCTCAGGCTGGATCCTTCTGGCTTTTCAGGACTGCTGCCAGGCAGGCTGACTCCTTGACCCCTCCGAGCGGGCAGTGCCTACCTGCCAACCGCCCTGGCACAGAGCTGCCCTTCCTCAGAACATCGGTCACAGCTCTGAGCGTCTCATTTGGGCTGTTTGGCCTGAAACTTGGTGTTTGCAGCTCCCAGGTCCTCTGCTCCCAAGACACCCTGCTGCTCCTGAGGCGATGGAAACTGGGGGCCAATGTGGCCACAGAGCCTCACCCTAATTCCTAGGTCCAAAACTCAAAGCTTGGGCCATCGCTAATACTGGGCACAGGCAGAAGACACCAGCAAAGGCTGGGGTGGGAAAGCATAGAAAGGAGGGAAAAGGAACAGCATTTCTTTACTCCCTTTACTTTAAATCCCTTCCTCTTCCCTTCAGTGCTATGTTAACAAGAGCCACAGGAGCAGCTGGAGCCTCACAGCTTTTCCCAAGCACTAGGTATTAGCAAGCCAATAAAACACGACCTTGTGCCACGTCCTAGTGCTATGTTGGGAGCAACCTTAATCACAGCTGCAGGGAAATGAGATTATGGCAGGATTTGGCCACTCTAAGCTGTTGCACTCAGTTCTCCTCGCATGTGGCTGTTGCTCCTTATCTGCACTTCACAGTGCTGTCCACACCAGGAGCACTGCTGAGCAAATTAGATGGGTGTGCTGATAAAAGGGCACAATTAGCTGAGCAGCTGTTAGCCAACGTGTGGACATTGCATCAGGCCTTCCCCTCCTCAGGTCCTTCTGTTCAACCTGCAGCTCTCTCAAACGCTACAACAGCAAGGCTTGCACAGTCCAGTCCTTGCCTGCTCAAAATTTAAGTCATAATGAAGAAGCAGGTTGAAGTGATCTCTGTACACTATGGTTTGGAATGAAAACACAGCTCCTGAGAGACTGAAGATGGTGAGGAGGCGAAGCTTTCTGCTTCGACAAGTTTGTACTCTGCAGACCCTGCTCTAATCCCAGAAGAGGCAATTAAAGCATGGTTTTCTATCAATAGATATGACCCACAGACCCATCCCTGGGAACTAACAAGCAAGGAGAAGGTAAAACAGTCATGGCAATTCATATAAGTTGGAAGACCAGGAACCAGGATAGAGCTTCCTCTGATCAGACAGGCATATCTCCAGTGTAGATGGTCCCTCTGAGCTGGACCCCTTCATATGCTGAGGAGAGATACAGATTGTGCGAGTGGGCAGCTCACCTGGCCTTTCTGAGGTGGCTTTGTTAGGATGCAACAAGCTCTTGAAATTTGAGTTTTGATGCAGCAAGCTCTTGAAATTTGAGTTTTGATTTGCAGGGCTTGAGTTTGAGCCCTGCAAGACTTGCCCAGTTCTCTTTATAGGTCTTTCAGAGATCTGCCACAAAGCCAGGAGCTCTGCAGCATCTCTCAGTGGTAACTTGGCCAAGCAAGGGTCTCCTGCTGTGACAGAGCAGTCTTGGGTGAGCAGCCCCCTCTGTTCATACCAGTATCACTAGTTGCATCCCACAGGACATCAAGCTGTGCAGAGTGCAAGGCAGGTAAAGAGGGACAGACAAATGCAGGTATCTAGTAGCAGTGACTGCATGGTAGCAATGGCAGCAAATTCAAGACACCTTCCCCATCAGCTCTTCTGACACTGCTGCTAGACCAAGATTGCTCACTGGCTGACAAGGAGCAAGCTGCTGACTCTTCCACTCATGAAAAATCTATATATGCCACAGCTGGTAAGCACACAGCAAGGAACATGCTTGGGCCAGAAGATCTAACCCAGCCCTTCTTCATGGAGGGGTGCTGAATTTGGCCTATGCTTGGCAAAACAGCAAAACTGCAAGTCCTTCTACCAGCAGTAGCCAAATCCTCTAAAAGTGATTTTATAACTTTGAAAAGTAAAGCACCTGAAATGTCCTTCCTCTATTTGCAAACATAATTGCTTCTGTTTTGCTTCAAGTCTCCAGCCCCCTCTAGGTACTAAGTTAATAAGATGAAGGGGGGAAGCAATGCTCCTCTATGGGCTGCAGTCCTGCACCCACCCAGAACAAGTAAGCCACAGCGGAATGCACGTTTGGGTGCAAGTACCCGAAACGAGGAGCTGTTCAGCCAGCTCCTGCCCTGTCACCTGCCCAGAACTGGCAGGGAACAGCAGGGTCAATCATGGAAAGGAACAAGACACTATGGGAGCAGCACTTGGACTGCTGGAGGTGCAGCTTTGAGCTAGACATGCTCAAGTAGATGAAGAGGGAGCTGAAGGCAGTATCTGAACACAAGACCTCAACTTTTTTGATCTGGTCTCAACTTTTTTATTGCAGTATTAACCTGCTTTGTCTTTTCCCTTTCTCCCACAGGTGCTGGCTGTGGTCGCTGTGTGAGTGGGTCGGAGCTCCGAGGCGGTGCAGACCGTGTGCCCTGCTTGGTCACATCTAGTCTCAAGGGGAACAGTGCCAGTAACGAAGCATCATGCTGCGTAAGACAGGCAATAACCACATATAAGGAGTACAGTGCTTCCCAGTGCAGGGCATCAGAGAAGCCCTCATAAACATGCTGGGAACGAGCTTCCCTGGAGGGGAGGCTGCTCTGTAATTGCTCCTTTCAGGGTGCCTTCCCAGAAGCAGCTTGTGTTGGTCACTGTCACAGACAAGCAATGAGGAGAGATGGACAGTGAGTCAGATGCAGTGTGGCAGGACCTGTCTTTAATTCCCTTCTCAAGTGTGGTGTTTGGGCCATCGATCCACCAGGGGAGGTGGCAGGGCTGTTCTTCTCTCCTAAATTCCCTTACATCCATGCTGCTCAGAAAGAGCAGATGCTTCAGGTCAGATCAGTGGCAAGCCACCTACCCACAGAGAAAAAGCACAGGGGAGAGAGATCCTACTGTGCAACAAGATATAAATAAATAAAATATGTTAGAGGAAAAAGGCATGTGAAGCAAACAACAGTGCCAGGCACTAGATGAGTTACTGAAAGGCAGCAGCATCTGTTCCTTTGGATGACTGACAGTGTGGCTATATGTGTTAAGACACGAGATTTTTTTTTCTTCCTTGCTAGCCACACTCCCCAGAGGTGCTAGCTATTAAAGCCAGATTCCAATCTCTCTCCCTGACATCAGGTGCCTCCTTCTTCTTTCACAGATACAAGTCTATTGCTCTGATCTGCAGCATCACTACAGCTTCAAAGAGAGAACAGCCCAGCCTGATTCAGCTCTGTTACATGGGGGAAAAGGGACAGGCTGTTACCTCTTTGAACAGTCCTGTCAAATTTGCACACAGGAGATTTCTCAGTGCCCACCTACCACCATGATAATGGGGAGAGATGAATTTAGGTAACTTAATTAAGGTAGGTTTTTAACCTTTTTCTTTTAGGGAAAATCATGCCTCACAAAGTCCAGCAGCTGTCACCCATCTAGCAATACAGGAACAGAGAGGTGGCCATGATACCTTCTCATGGTTTGCAACTTGCCAATGGAGCTGCTGTTCCAGGCGCTCTGCAGATTCAGAGGGGCTCTGATGCCTTAGTTCACAGTTTTGAAATGCTCTCTTCAAATGTCAGAATACCTTTGCTTTATTCATGAAGAAATAAGATCACATGTGTGGTGCTTTCTAATCTGTTGAAGGGAGTTTTCCAAAGCTGAAAAGCTGTGATATTTCCTTATAGAAAATCAAAACAATATGGAAGATGGGGAGTACTAATAACTAGCAATTACTCATGTCTCATCATTCATGGTCATGGATCCCTCCCTCGCCCTCACACCACAAGTGTGTACAAGGAAGGAAAGTGACTCACCGAAGTTCTCCCCACCCCAGATGTCCATGGCACTGTCATACTTCCCCAGGTGGTTGAACCAGGCTTTGTCAATCACAAAGAGCCCCCCAGCAATGATGGGAGTCCTGCAGAATTGGGAAGGAAACAGGGGACATTCAAACACTGCTGCAGCATCTACATGCAGAGAAGCTCTTCCCTTTGCCTCCTGTTCCATCCTCAGAACATCACCTCCATATCTCCCCCTTACCAAACACGACTCGAGAAAGCATCGGTGCCTTTCTTCCCGCTGCCTTGGTATTTTGCTGTCAATCATAACTGCCTGGCACTTAATGACTGCCTAATGCACGCATCAGCACAACTCCTGCAAGCCCCAAGTTCACAGCCCTGATTGTAGGCTTGAGCAGCAGAAATGCACTTAGCGCTCGGGGGTTATTCACATGACATTACTCAGACGGGCTTTTTGCCTGGAGCCAGCCGATTAAGAGCACCATTCCACCGGGGAGGGGAAGGCAGAGCCAATTCAGAAGGGCTTTTTAAAGCCATCACTAGCTATTTGATCTTTATTTCAAAACAGGGGTATTTTTCGTTCTTTGGATTAGCTGAGAAAAGCAGCATAGAGAAGGTATGCAGAGGAGGGGAGGGTGGATCCAGAAGAGAGCTTTAGGAAGCACCATTTGCTTAGATGAGTCCTGTTTCCATGAGCCCATCTCATGTATTGCAGCTGCAAATAACAACAGCTTAGCATAATCTCAGGAGGAGCTGGCATGGCCTCCTGCACCCTGATGAGTCCCCACGGTGCTCTACAGGGCAGGATGATTAGGAACGTGAGATGAGCCCTTGGGAGGCCAGCGAGAGCTCTTGTTAACAGCAGCAGCATTGTAAGAAGAAATAAAGCTCTGTTCCTCTGCAATAGTTCCTCTTGCCAGTTTTCTGGCACTCTGCACTCTCTGCAAGACCTCATCTCTTCAGTGCCGCGCACCCCAACGTCATTGCTCGCCAGAAGGATCACTGGGGTGCCAGTGACCAGCACATTTCCTCTATCCCAAGAGATGCAGGCAGATGTTACCTTTCTTCTCTTTTTTTTTGCTATCCTTCTGCACATCCTGACTTTCTGAACAGCCTTCAGTCAGGTCCTGAAGAGCAGTGTTCACCTGGCACCACATTTTTATCAAGCTGCCTGAGAACACTGCGTTAGTTTTAAGTGGTAGCTGAATTGTGCGAAGTAGGAGTAAAGATCAATAGGTTTTTCCTAATGATTCAGCCTAATTAGATTCAGCCATAGCTTCACTGCTATGAAAAAACAAGCAACCATAAATATGTTCTATCTTTTCCTCACAACCCTACAACCACCTCAAGCTTCACTGTCAGGAGGAAGGTGAAGCTGTATTGCAAAATCCAAGCTTATTTAAACTCATAATATATATAAATACATATAAAAAGTTCAGAGTTGTCCTGAAACATGTGTCAGTTATGCTACAAGGTGACTTTTACAAAGCCAAACAAGACACTCAGCTGTCCCTCTTTCCCCTTCTGAACTTACTTGATGGGCTCAGTGGGATCAAGTCGTTTGGCTTTCTGCTCTGGGGAAAGTTGCTCCCATCTGAAATGCAGACTCCAGTCAAAACCTAAAATGAAAGCAGAGAACCACCACAGGGAAATTAAAATTGGGCACGGATTAGGAAACAATTCCATTTCTCAGGATGCAGAAGATGTGTTTTGTGAAGTTACTTTCTCCACTTTTAAATGACTCCAGCCATGGAGATGCAGCTCTTGGGAGATGAGTCCAGTGACTAAAATATTTTACTACTGCATGTGAAAGAAAAACAACACATTACAATTGCAAAGTCAAGCACTCCAAAGACTGGAAAAGTCAGAATTAAAGCTGCTGATGAAACCTTACTTTGTCCCCTTGTGCATATAGACACATGCTCTGATGGCTATTACATGCCACAAATAGCACAGGCATACTAATAAGTGCTACAGCTGCATCCTCCATTTGTTGCCTAGACATCCCCTGTCTCTCCCTCTTCAGCAACCGGCTTTCAGCGCTGCAAAGGAGAGCTTTGACATGACACTTCCATCCTGCTCCGCTGCCTTGTTTACTGTAGCAAACTCCATTCCTCACAGCGTGCTCACTTATCTCCAAAAACTAGCATGAAAATTGCTGGGGTGGGGAGCACTGAATGGGGCTAATGCACTTTTTGCCACATCCTCAGCAGCAAGGGTGCAGAGATGCAGGCTGTGCACGGCGACGCAGGCACTGCTCACACTCACCTCCTCTGAGGTCTGAGGAAGCCGCCACATAGGCAAAGGTGTCCAGGTTGATGATGTCAATGACAGGACTGACCACCCGGGTGGGATCCTGGAAAGCAGACACAGAACAACCTGTGACTTGAGGCCATGCCTTGTGACAAAACACACACAGAGACTAGAGAGGGGATATAGGCTTTCTGACCAGTTTCTTGTGCAGAAGTGTCCATCACAGTCACCCCCTTCTGAGAAGTCATGTCAGCTCAGCCAAGGAATCAATGGCAGCATCCCCTGGCTGGCACTGAATTCCCGGGAGAGGGCTCGTGGCCAAGGCAGCGGCTGCAAGGCATGTGCTTTCTCTTCCAGGAAAGGCCTGCATGAGGCTGCGCCAGCAGCTTTCAGAGGCTTTTATTTCACCCACAGCCTCCCGTGCCTCCACGGGCTCTGTGCCTGCATCCAGGACTGAGCTCGGCTGCTAAATCCTCAGCTGAATGCAAAGCTCTGTCTTTACTGATTCAATGCGCTTCTCTTTCACCTCCCTTAAATTCTTTAAATTGAGTGTCAAAAGTCAAGTGACAAACAGGCAATTAAAGTGACATGGGAAAACAGTCCATCAGACCTTTTAAACACAGACATTCGCTTAAATGTACAATTCCTCGGATACAGTTATAGTCGGTGAAAGTGTGAAGGGGTTAAAAAAAACCAAAGTTATTTTAAGCAGATGTTGGTGATTTAATTAGGATCTTGTTATGGGCAAAGAGATTATACAAACAGTTACGAACAAAAATATCTATGGGAGGGAAAGACTTTGACAGCTTTGACTGGTCTCTTATCTCCCTTTCTCTTTTCAAAAATCCCAAACTCCAATTATAGCTCCAACTTCAAGCTTTAACCCTCACCAGATCAAATCGCTTTTCACAGTCATGCAAAGGAAGCATCTCGGCACACATGGGCTTGCTCTCTCACTCAGAAAAGACTTTGTTTCAGAAAATAACCCTAACAAAGCAGCACTCAAATGCCATTGTAGGGCCGCTGCAAAGCAGCTGAATGCAAAAGCTCTGCTGGGGAGTTTGACTGGATCTCCAGTTTTACAAATGAGCATGACAAACACCTAGTATTTCCGAAACAACTTCTAGCCAAAGGCCCTGAAGTGACTACGTGGGAATCAAGCAACCCACTGGAATTGAGCACGGAGGGGATCGGTCCAGCTGTGCTGCCTCCGGGAGAGCAGCGGGGGCTTCACACCCGTCCTGAGCTGCTTGCCCTGGCTTTGCGAACCGCCTGTCCCTCTCAGTCTCTGCTCAGCGTGCACAAGGGTCCCTTCAGGTGGGTGAGTCAGGGGCAAACGTTTTAAGCAAAGAGGCTGTAGGGAAAACATAGCTGCTGCGGGCTAAACCCCAGGCAGGGAAATGATCCTATCTGGTCATTTAATACCTGGACCTGAAGCAGCTTACTGGTGAGCACTAATGCATCTCCAGGCTATATGCTGCTCCTGTGCTCTACACAGCACAGCTTCTTAGAGGAAAATCTCTTTTACTGATCAAAATACCGCAAGAGTTTAACTTCAGTCACACGACCACTTCAGCTTCCCTGCTGTCAGTTTTCCTGACGGTCTGTCTGACCCTCAACACAAAGACACTGGATATTCAAGAGCCTAGCTCCGATGCTGTTATTTGTGCTAGGCTGAACATCAGGCTTTGTTATAAGCAGCTTCACCTTCCTAGTTTTCACACATTGTTTAATCTGGGCTGCAGTCTGGATTGTGCATTTACACTCACAACCTTTCACCAAAAAGCAGTGAAAGGTTCACCCAGACCTTTAACTTCCTTTCACGTGAAATTTTTAAAATCCCAGTATAACGTATAACTCTCAATATAACTCTCAAACAAACTAATCTGTGAAACTAAATCAAGAGGACAAAGTGTAAAGCCAAGTGATATGTTTCAAAGGAAAAGGAACTTAGCTCCAGCTTGCTACAGGCTCCTAGTCGCTACACCCACTGCCCTTGGTCACAATGGTCAAGAACAACAACAAAATAGCTGGTCAACAAATACTGGTCACACCTTGGTCTCCAGGTGAATTGGGTAAGACCAGAGCAGAGGCTGCTCCTTGTGCAGGGGAGGTCACTGAGCTAGTAAAAGCAGGAGGTTGCCAGCCACGGGTTCAGCAAAAGCCATTTTGGGGGCAAGCTGAATGATTTCTACCAAAAAAAATGTCTCGGGCTTGATAACTACATTTTTAGAAACATTCACTCAATTATCTCTATTTGTTCTATAAGTATAAACAGAAGGAATCAGTTTGTGCCCACCGATTTGGAGCCACACGCCCACAAACACGCTCGTAAAACACAGGGGGTCTGGGCCGTGTGACACAGGCCGCGGCCTCCACCAGGGCCGCCCTCACATGGTGCACGCGTCTCCTCCTCGGACAGCTCCTCGTGTGTCCCAGGCTCCGGCCATGCATGGAAACCAGCGGCAATAGCCGCTTTCTCCGAGGAAAGACACAGGAAGCGACGTGCACAGTGGAGGGCAGAGCGCGAGCTTTATCTTGAGGCAGTCGCTATTTGCTCAAAACTTAAAGCAAAGAGCAAAGCGGACTATCCATGCTCGCATCCCGGGAGGAAAACCTGTGTATATCGCTAATCCTGGCTGCGATGCTCTGCCGGGGAACCCTCTTTTGGCACAGCCTGAAGGTGGCAGCAGGAACATGTTGTACAGGTCACTGATCAGTGCTTTAACCCTGGCAGAAAGCACGGGCACGGTGGGCTCCTGCCCTTATCCTACAGCTTTCCCAAATTACTAAAGTACAAACAGGGGGAACTAAAAGGATGCAAAGTGTATTTTCAGACCCGTGCCCTGCGCTGGCCTGCTTTCCCAGCCCTGTGCATGGCTGATACGGACATCCCTCAGCCCCTCATAAAATCCCTTCCTCTTTCCATGGGACAGCTAGGTACTTTCCTTGAGAGGCACTTCAAAACCCTGCGAGTCTCTGCCTAGAGCACCCAGTCCCAGTCTAACCACAGTCCTCACTGCGCCTCCACCTCTGCTCCCATCGCGCTTGCTGGCCCTGCTGCCTGTTTGACCCGCTGGACGAACTGCCCTGAGGGGCTACCATGAACCCCATGATGCTGCCTCTGCCTCCCAAACCAGGATTTTAAAGCAGGGGTTTTCTTTAACTCCTCAAATCTCAGCAACCTCGTTGGGTTTGAAGGCCTCACAGTGCTCTCCACAGCAAGTCATACAATCATAGAATCATTACGGTTCAAGAAGATCTTCAAGATCATTAAGTCCAATCATGTTTAAAATGTCCTCATGGTGACTTTTGGCTGGGCTGCAGAAGCTGGACATGGTAAGTACAGCAGGAGCAACAGTGCAGGCTGAACGTGGAGCTGACCCTTACTTCCAGCTGGAGAAAACATTAACACAGAAGAACAAATAAAAGGAAGCTCACAGAGATTATGTTTGATTTTAATACTCCATTCAGACCCTGATGCCACTGATACAGTTCAACAAACCTGTGTGGCACTGCTGCATCCACCACCTCACTGCACTGAGGGACACCCAGCTCTGCCCACCTCCTCCTTTTGAATCTGCCTTCCTCCTGCCATAACGCATCAAAGCTTTGCCTGTAAAACAGGCAATTGCTCTTCATATTCCCCCTGAAACGCAGCAGAGTGGCAGCACAGAACAAGGAGAGCTTTCAGGAGAAATGCCTGTCTTTAAAAAAACCTCCAAAGAAACTATTGATGCAATAAACTTTAGTGGTGAATCCCGCCCTTAGGCAGGCCAGCTACAGGGCTTGAGTGGAATTTCATAGCGCATGTTCTCATATTTCCACAGGAGCTACAATCAATAATACAAAAAGGCCATTTTCATTATATTGCTATTTATCAGGAGTGCTGTGGTCCCGCCTGCAAGCCAAGACTGGGAGCTCTGTAGCACTGGATGTGCTACGAGTACAAACAGCACCAACTCCCAGCACTCACAGCTGAAGGAGTCAGCCTGCTCCCGTTTCCCTCCTTCCCCCTCTTCCTCAGCTGCCCTGCACAGGCGAAGGCACAGCCCACCAGGACAGGCACCGCAGTGGCAAGGTGTAGAAAGCAGGATGACTTGGCAAGGATATGGTGGACACCAGCTGGGTAGGTTTCTCTATAACCCAGGCCCATACATACCTCATTTCATCCACCAGCCACAGTAATAGTGCTGAATGAGGCTACCCTGCTGGCCCATAGTGACAGAGCAAGAAGAATCAAGGGACAGTGGGGAAAAACAGTGAAAGCACGGATGCCCTTGATAAACCGTGAGGTTTCCTATGGGGCCATCCCTCATCAACACGCCAGTGAAGCTGCATGCACAGACCTCAATCCCAGATACATCTGTCAGTATTTTTTAACCTCTACTTCATGGAGATGGAGTAAAGCACAGTAAAGGAAAGGTTCCTAAGTGTAAGCTGGAGCTGAAGGCTTCCTGACCAGGACATAGATCCTTGTGCCTTGAGTGACAAGATGCCAAGGGCCTCTGTGTGCACGGCTGATGAGAGAGTTGCCTCCAGAGAAAGGGGAATGTCATTGTCTGCTGTGAAATCAGCAGAATTTAAATCCTATTAAATCAATTTATTAGCACTTAATTTGCATGAAATTAAATTCGGCCCCTATTCAAGGAGCCGTCACTCCCCTAAATCATCAGCACTGAGCATTTTCCCTGAGCCTAATTAAAAAGTCTGCTGGAGCAATGCCCACCTAGTCCCCTTTCAACATTCAACCTGTGCTTCCTGGTTATTGCCTGGCCATGCCAGGAGACGCCTACTCTGACCTACCCGTACATCTTCTCTCCCTTCTCCCAGGAGAAAATCCTGCCTGCCTCTTGAAAGCCTGCGTGGAGGAATGTATGTGCTTATATAGAGGAAGACAGAGGGGAAGAGTTGGAGAGAGCACAGCAACACTTACCCTACAGGGCCCTGGTCTCCCAGGACCACTTACCTCTTTGATCCTCTGCAGCAGAGGCAGCAACCAGTCCTTATTCACCTCGCAGTGACTGTCTAGGAAGGTCAGGACTCCTGCTTGTGCCACATCTGCTCCTCGGATACGGGACCGGATGAGACCTGTTGAGGGACACCCAAGTCAGCTCCTACCCACATGCATGGGGAATATCCCCAAGCAGCCTCTCAGGCAACTCCTTCAGTGCTGTCTTGCTGCACTCACACTGCCCTCTATTGTTGACCCATCTGAAACCCACTGGGGTGAAACATGATTCTGGTACACTACTCACCTCCTAGCGCTTCCCAAGGCACAACAACCATTCCTTAAGGTCATCAGAGTAAATAAATAGCTCCACCCAGATTAATGATTTATGGCATTGGTGCCAATTCTTAATTTGTGTAATTATTTCTACTGTCATCTTCTGGGGCAAAATAGAATTTGAAATGCTTCCATAACCACCCCGCAAGCAATATAATCTAATGCAAACACGAGTCAGCTGGGAATGGGGCCGGCACAGCAGCTCCAGAAGAGAATCAAAATGGATCTGCTGCTACTCTGTCTCAGCTCCACGCATGAGCATCACGTACACAGAGGCAAATTCCTTAGAAGCTCATAGGCTTGAGTGCTCCCATATTTGTGAGTGAAATCCCAACAACTGTCAGTGGGGAGCTGATGGAGGGATGCTTAGTGCCAGAATTACTTCTCTCTCAGACCACAGACTTTCCACGAAAGACGTGCCCACTTCTGTGTCCTAGTGAACCTCCCCCTGCATCTCTCTGCTACCCTTGGACGCTGCTGATCTGTGGGTCAATGGCAATGCATTCTCTGCCAAGGAATGAGGCTACTTCTCAAGGTGCTAAAAGCCTGCTCAGTTCATCAGCATCCCTTATGGTGAACTTAAAAAGTCCTCGTGAGTTTGCTGATGCAATGGATTTCTATGGGATTTTGGGGGAGAGAAAAATGAACAAGAAGGGAGGGTATAGAAAACACCTGGACACATGGATTTCAGACTAGATTCTTTAACAAGCTTGTGCCTCCTAGAGTTTAAGTCCTTATTCAAACCATTGCACAGCTCCCTGGACTGCTGTATGGGACAACAGCTACTTCTACAGGAGTCACCAGACTTCTCAACACTCAGCCCACCTGTGGCCTGTTCTCAAGGGAACTTTAGATTCAATTTACCTCCCAAGGAGAAGGGCCCTTAGCTATCAGCAGGAGCCTCACATTACTGAAGGGGAGCTAAGCTTCTCAGTGAAGGCAAAACAGTGCTAACATGAAGGGAGATAAGAACAAGTGGAGAGAGACACAGAAGTGTTTCAAGGAAAGGAATGCATCTGGGACACAAAGGAGTCCATGATATTGAGATATCGAGACTGACTATGATATTAAAATTCCTAGAGGAGAAGGGCCAAGAGACAGTCTCAGAGCAGAAGGGAGAGAGGCAGAACAAAACTTGGAGCAATATGGTGTTTTGCTGGAGGTGACCTCCTGCAACCCTCCGTCCCTCAAGTCCCAGAAGGCCCTAAGGAAGACAGACTTAGATATGAGTTAAGTGAGGCAGGTCTTCCAGCCTGGATTCCCAAATCCTGAATGCTTTATACAGCATCACTACCTCTCAGTCTCTTCAGTGCTGGAAAACAGCAGATATGCCTATCAGCATGCATCCCAATTAGACAGGAGAGAAAAGTAGGAATGAGGCATGGAGCTATGGAGACATCCCCTATTCTCCTGCCAACCCAGGTAACTCCTCTGTATCAACAAGGTGACAACATATTGACACTAAAACTCTAGAAAAATAATACACTGAAAGCTCTCTCCATTCTTCCCCAACCTTTGTATCTTTATTCATGCCTTTGATTTTCAGTATGAAAAGAGCTTATTTTTTCCTTGTCCTAATACTGCCAAGCAGGACTCGAAAATAACCATTCAGACTACGGGGAAGAACAGGAAAATATCTCAAGGGGTTGCCAGCAGTTGCCCACTAAAGTATATATCCATCTTCCATATAGATCTTCTTAATCTTTCAAATATAATTAATTATACTTTTTAAAATTCCCACAGAAGCAGCAGGAGCAGATCTCATCTGTTTCATTAGAACAAACATCTTTAAAAAGAAGACCTGGGGCTTTGTTTTGCCTGTTCTAATTTTCTGGCTAATAAGCTACAGCTGAGCCTCATTGGATATCTTAATAGCCCCATCTTTTTAAAGAGGGTGAGGGGGTGGTGATAAAACAGTTTCCAATCCCCATATCCCTCTGCTAGGTCCCTTTACCTGTCCCTATTTGCAGGAGTGAGTGGACTTCCCTTGTCACCTGCTCCACAGTAGTTTGGTGTCCCCCCACCATCACTCCCATCGTGTTGCCCACCATGCACCCCAGGCTTGGCCAGCAAAATCTTACCTTCTCGTTGTCCATTCCGTAAGCATTTCACCTTTGGAAGCTTCCCCAATAAGCGGCAGTCATCAGCTTGGGGAACACAAAGGGAGGCATGAAACTTAGCAGCATGTGGGTTTTAGCTTTTGTGGAACAAATGGTCTCCTAAGAGAAATTAGGAGAGGGAGAGGCCCACATCTGGGTCTGACTGGTTGTTTTTTTTAGAGTGATGGCACTTCTAGTACACAGTGATTTTATCTTTCAGCTCACACAGTATAAATCAAGACTGACACAGCAGCAGCCCAGTTATAAAACTAGTGTTAAGCTGACAGATTTACATAGACTGACACTAGTTGAATTATGCTATAAAGTCAGTGTGAAAGCAGAGAAGAGACTGAGGTCAGATTCAGCTCTTTTGCACGTTAAACGTCACTTTCATCCTGCTTTGGCAACCTTTGCTTACAGACACCTCATCATACTGGTACACCACGTAACATACACAGAACTGTGGTTTTAAGACTGAAGTTTCCAGGTTTCTCAGGAACATGGGCACACATGCCTGTGTGTGTGGTGTCTGCATGCAAACAACTGCATCTGAGTGAATAAATGGTCAATGAACTGACGGAGGTGAGAAATGAGATGCAACCGAGCACAAGATAAAAGCTCCGATTGCTTAGAGTGGGTCATAGAGGAAAACTGACTGGGCCTATATTCTATTATGCAAATAGATGTATTTTATGTAAATACATGCATTATATATATACACCAAGGGACTATCACAGGAAAGCAGGGACAGAGGTAAGACATGAAGGAAGCACTGTTTTCAAGTAGCCAAGAGGCTGCTCTAAGTTATGGGGGAAGCAGATCGTCCACTGGAGCTGTGGGAACCTCTGCTCCTTCTCCCCAGCTTGTGCCATCTGGCATGCTGGTACAGGGAAGATGGATTCCTACAAAGCATCCTCTTTCAGGAAGGCTTTGTACTTCCAGCCAAATAACTGTCATTTATTTTCTCCACCCTTTCAAAAAAGCTTGTTCTGCTTGAATTCCAGGGCAACTCAAGCCTTTGCACCTGCTCCTTTTCTCCTCAAGAGCTGCTCTGCTCGTTTCTAGACTCGTCCAGCCCAGCCTCCAGTGCTTTGGAGGCCCTCCAAAGCTCACTGCAATCACTGGAAACCTCTTCACTGCCATCACTGACTTCTGAGTGAGACCTCAATGCTGGAGACAGACAGATGAGAAGTGGCTCTGCTGTGAAATCTGTCCCTAATGTTCTCTGACGCAGAG
>JAVCKT010034491.1:8580-39049 GCA_032273925.1 Rhynchotus rufescens
CCTCCTCTCCTTCTGCCCCCACCACATTCCTCCTCACAGACCAGACTCCCTCTCTTGCGACTCAAGATGTGTAATATCCCTATGAGGCGGAAAAATATCATAATGCTTAAAATGCATAGAGGGCTAATCCCTCTGTATTCTAGCACCCTAGTACAACTACAGAGTCAGTAAATGTTATTAACATAGCAGCTGATATAATAACGGATACTTTGCAGAACACTGTAAAGTTATGTCAGACTAAATCAGGCTTCTGTAATTAAACAGCTGCATCGCATCCCAAATCAGATCAACAGCTTTCCCATTGCTTCAGTCTCAAATTGCCCTGTCAGAGCTGCCTCTCTGGAGGTAGTCAGGCCAGCCTACACCAGGAAAATACTCCTGCCATGTGCATTCCTTTCCAGCCGCCACACCTGCAGCTAGGCGAAGCAGACAGTTTATCTCCACAGTTTCCCTTGGGCTGCAGCATTTAGAAATCCATCTTGACAGAAGGCTAAGTGGAGGTATCGCTGATACCCTGGACTCCAGTCACATCTCCAGAGAGCTCTTGGTTCCCTTGGAAGGCAATTCCCCAAGGAGCACTAGCTGCATACCAGAGGTTATGGCCTCTCTCTAATTCTTCTCATCCTAAACAAACTCATTACTGAAAAATGAATCAACCAGTGTAGCCAATAACAGATACGATACCTAAAGCAGCTATATGGAGTTTTTAGATCCTGGCCAATGGATGTGCAATGTGCAATGTCTTTGCATTGCACAGGTTCATCTGAAAATCCTTCGGCAGCAAAGGAAATACAGCGTGTGTTTCTTCTACATGGAAGAACCAGCATTTCAACAAAAGAAGCCAGCAGGAAAAGGATGGTACTGAAATCTGTGTATATGGGCACATTTAAAAGAAAGGAAATGATAGGTTATCAGCTTGGATATGCTACGCTTCATCTGATCATTGCTGGATGTGAGCAATGAAAACAGAGTTAATGTTCCATAGTGAAAGCAGAAGTGACAGTAATGCCCAGGAATGGACTTTAACACAAAGAACTCACTGGAAAAGCTCAAATGTCAAGTGTAACAGAAGTTTACATTACTTCAGGTTTTCTGACTTCTTGCTCCATTTTTCCTCCTTTTCTATGCATCCATGTATACAGAGTAATACAATTATAATCTGGTTTTAGCATAACACTTTGCTTCTAGTAATGATCTGTACCGTGAATCAGCAGGATCCCTAATGGGTGTGAAAACTTCGTGCAGTTGAAGAAAATAATTGTAATTACATCAAGCCATGTGCCTTGAGGATGTATAGATCATAGCACAGCCAAAATTCAATTGAACCTGACATTTGTTAACGCTACTTGTCTGAACTAGAAAGGGGCTAAGATCCAACATAGCTTTTTTAGCCCTTGCCTACTCCCTGCTGGAAGGGACTTGGTATTTAATTTGACTGGATTCCTGCAGCAAAGTTTTCCTCAATTTCCCCAAACATTTTACAGACACTCTCCCACCTGCCCCAATGCAGTGTGTTCCTCTACCAGATGCTTCAAGATACTTTTGAAATAGGAAATTATAAAGAATATGGTGGATCAGCAACACAGGAACTATATTTGGAGATAGACATTTTCAGCATAAAGCAAAAAAAAAAAAGTAAAAAATGAAATTAAAAAAAAAAAAATCCAGTGAGCAGAAATATAACTATGTGCCACACACAATTGTGTAACTTTGGTTAGCTCAGTGGTCTTGCAGACTACAAGATACAGCAGAATTTAATTCTGTGCTTATAAATGCCTATGACCTATTAGAAATCACGGGCCTGATTTTCAGAACTACTGAGCCCAGCTCTTCCATTTACTTTACCTGGAGATGTGTATGCTCTGTCAGCTCTCCTGGAAATCAAACCCTGGTAACTTTACATAGCTTTAATGGTCAGATTCTCAGACTTCAAAGGAGCTATACTGATTTATATCACCTGAGACTATGTCTGTCATGCTGCATTTCTGACTACTACAGCCTCTCTGCTTACTGAAACTAGGAGAAAAAAAAGGAATAATGAAGTAGATGAGATAAATCAAGTATTTAAAAAATAGATGATAGTATTAATAATAATACAGAGATGTTATTCCCAAACCCTGATTTGGTTCATGACTTTATCAATGAGGTCAAAATAAAGTAAAATAAAATAAATTACCATAAAATATCTTGTTCCAGGAAAGATGACTTCTTTAGAAAATTGAAAATGTAAATACAGTAATAATCACTCTTTCAGTTCATACATAGAAACTAACAGAGAATGGCTGCCTTCTGACAGATTTCAGGACCACTGCTCTTCTCTATTAACTATTAGCTCATCTGTTTATATGGAATATAACATACAAACTTGCTTTCCCTGTAAAGTAACTATATTTAGCACTGAAAAATAATATTAAAAAAAATACACTGGAAAAAAAAAGTCATTTTTTCATGAATTATTTGAGGAATAAATCTCTAAATTCTTTCATCTGATATTCTCCTCACTGCCTCCCTGTGATACATGGCTTAAGTGGGATTCTTATAATTTCCTCATTTTGAAAATGTGTTGAAGTGTCTGTCGGGAACTACCAGTGGGTTCACCTCGGCGTGCACACCTATCATGTCAGACAAGCAGTTGAACCTGTCCTACATGCAAGAACATCCTTGAAGAGATGAGAGGTCCCTGTCTGCAGAGGTAAGGAATGGATGGGACTAGGAGAATCTCATCTTTCTGAGAAGGGAAGAAGCTCTGTTTCTGTTAAAAGCTTCTGCATTGACTCAGGGATAATTAATTGGCCAGTCCCCACTATCCTTACACCAACGTCTGATGCCAGAAGAGATTCTTCGGTGTCCACCTTGAGTAGCTTCTAGATGATCTTACTACATCATGAACATTAGTGAGGAGAGGGGAGATGCTGTTGACCCTGACACCCTGAGGGCCTGTGGGTATCAGGTGATAGGCAGAGGAATTAGCTCAGGAGCTTTTGTCTTCCTGCCCTCTGATCTGAAGAGGCCGCTCAGTGCTGAAAACCAGCAGGACAATTCCCCTGGCTGCGACAGGAATTGCCGGGAGGGAGGCTCCAAGTCAGTGTGAGCAGCTCTTAGTCACAGCACTGCACCTGCCCTGGGTGCACAGGCAAACGAGGGCCTGTGCGCTGCCCTGGGGCTGTGTTATTGGTCACACATCCAACCACCTCCACCGGGACAGCTCTGCACAAGCGGCAAACAGAAGCTGTGGGTGCTAATGAGAGGTGCAGCCCCTCTGCACAGAGGGTGCCCTCAGGTTGGGTAGCTGTGTTTCACGGAATGAGAAAGATGGGATCTGAAGTTTTATGTTTTCCTTTGCTTGATATTCCTTATCAGCAGAGTAAATTCCACTTTGACAAGTCCCTACAGCTCTTTCCCTTAGCTATAAAGGGAGATAATAAAGAATCAGAAGAATTCCAAGGCAGATTAACCAGCTCTCTGAATTCACCAAATTATCTCTACTAGATCTATTTCTCTCCCTCATCTACTCATCCAGGAAGAGGGAACAAGAGCCCTCAATTTTCTGAGAAGTACCTGACTCAACTTGCTCATACAGGCACACGCAGACACACACACACACACACAGACACACACACAAGCTGTCTGTATTTCCCAGCTCCTCTGGAAATGGCTGTTGGTTGTTACAGATCTCCGTTTCTGGGGATGACTCTTATCCAGCAGCTTCTAAAATGATCTTCAAATAGCAGGGCTACGCTGTGGCCAGACTTCAGAATCGTGTTACTTCTCATTATGCAGAACCTATAGCTGCTATCATCCACCACCACTATCCCTGCATCACTTATTTGTTTAACACCTAGCTTCCAGCCATATCTAATCTCTTCTCATTTTCCCATTTATTCTGATTTCACTTCCCTATGGAGCATATTTATATTCAGAAGTGCTTAAATTGGCTGAAACTGCTCAGCTAATTTCTTTTGGGTACCATCTATATAATCTACCTCACATAGCACATGAAATGACTGTGTGTTTCATCTACATAAAGAAAAACAAAGTAAAAAAATACACAAACATAAAGGTATATTTTCAGAAGTTCAGTTATCTAAATGTACTGTAAGTAGAAAAAAAACCCAAAAAAATAGTCTTATCTTCATAGACTGAAATCATCAAAATACATGCTAAAGGGTTTAACAATTGTGTTTCCAGGTTAAGGACTTTTGAAAATTCATCTCAGAAATGACTTAACCCTTTTGAGGTCTGCAAAGATAGCAATTTTAACATTTTAAGTCTTCAGACTTGAGAATAGATATCTATTCTAAGCTCGGATAAACATATAGGCATGTGAGCTTTACCAGTTGGTCTTAAGTGCTGTTTCAGTTGATGACTCATTTATTCTGTAGGTAGAAATAAGTATAGCTAATGAGATCACAGAAACCTTCTGACAGCTTTGATGTGAATACAATCCCTATATTAAGAACAGTGTGTGGAGGAGTAAAGAGGGGGATGTTCTCACTTGTTATTTGAAATGAGTTTGGTGGATCTCAGCACAGTTCATAGCAGACTGATGTTCAGACAAAAAAGTCACCATCAACAATCAAATTAAAAGTGGCACATTTCTTGGCAATGTGCTAGCAAAACTTAATGAATAAATGGGCACAGCAAGACCAGAACAGGCCACAACGCATCTGCTGAAAGGGGATTTTGATGTCAAACTCCTCTGTGCAATGAACCAGTGGTCAAGTCAATATTGTTTATCACAGATTATTTATTTTTTTTTAAATATAGAGAGTAAATTCTTAGAAAGCTTAAATCTGTGCTGCTCTACTGACTTCATAACCTGAAAAATCACACCTTGTTTTCAAAAATTCTTAAGACATTCCTTAAAAGATATTTGTAGTATACTATTACCAAAACTCTGACTATGCCAAATGCTCAGTGCCTTCCCCTTCTTCAAGGTAAGAGGAAGGACTTCACTAAGCAAACCAAGACTGGAGCTAACTCCTGAATTTTGCTTGGATCACCTGCAGTAGGATTCGTCTAACTTGAGCTACCTACAAGTCAAACAGCTGTCTTGACCTACATAGCTGAGCAAGATTTTTGCTTCTCTCTCAAGAATAAATACCTCTTTAAAGGGCCATTCAACCCGTCAGAGCCAAACTCTCTTTCCTGTCCACAGAGAGCCAAGCCAGCAGCACTGCCATGGCATGGGTGCTGCTGAGAGACATAGGTCTCCATGAAAGAGGCAGTAAAGCTAATGTCACAGAGCTCCTCTTGTAGTTCTAGACCTAACCCCATCACCTATCAGAGAAATGAGAGTCCCTAAGAAGCTGCCATCACCTACAAACTACTACTCCTCCTAGGTTTATGAGGACTGCAGTATATGCCTTGCTGCTGTCAGAGATACCAAGATTTTGTTGGGGAGATCATACAGCCGGTAAACTTGTGACCCCTGATACAGGTTAAGCGATTTTTTCAAAATATCTCTTTGTGTTATCACTACCTACAATGGCAAAATAACAGATCAGAATTAGAATCAGAACAATAACAGAACTGCTGCATTTGATGGTTGATTCTCCATGACTCTGAAGATAAAGGGAAGTTAAAGGTAGAAAAAAAGTATTCCAATGTTTTATCATCCACAACATTCAATATTACAAAACCACAACTTTCTCATTATAAAAAGACCAACAATATTTTTGTAGGTTAAGATGCATTAAACCAATTTTCTTTCTCAAAGATGGTCATCCTTCTTCCTAAGGAGCAGCTTTGGAGAAGCAAGAAATGGACCTATTCTTCTGTGCAAAACACAGGAGTTTTAAGTATCAATAATTTTTCTGTATCTGCACACAGCAACAATAAATGAAAAATATTTTCCTTCAGCAGCATGTGGCTAGGAGGAAGAAATTTCTTAAGCTCTCTCTGGACAGAAATGGGAATAGGTCACCTTGGACAAACGGAACAGACTGATCAGCCCCAAACAAAATGCTATACTTGTCTCTGTTCCTTACATCGGATCCACTTTGATAACATGATATGTGAAAGCTATTACTACAGTCTGTACCATGACAAACCTTGCAAAGCTTCGTTCTTTTCCTTTTATGCTTTGGATTTTCCTTTAGAGTGTAATAATCCTCCCCTGTTCTAATAGGAAGGATCCTTCCTTGTCAATAAATTGCATAAAAATTTAGGGAATCTTGACTCAGGTTGTTCTGGATAGGAATCTGACTTGCATTTCGAAACAAAGATAAAAAGGTGGCTGTACGAAAGTGTAATGGACTTGTAAGGATAGAGCAGCATTTAGGATAGTTAGGATGATTACTAAACTAAAATCTATGGGTACAGTAAAACAATCCTTAATTTACATATCAAAATATTTACATTTCTAATGCATATGAACATGCAAGTTCAAAAGCTGACAGACACCTTTTCTTTATTCCTCGTACTGATAACTGCCTGTTACTCTGAAAGTGAGTCTTAACATTAATTTACTGTTGTGCACACACACAGCCCCCAAGTAACAACACTCAATTTCCGAGTAGTTCTTGCTTCCTTGCCTCAGAGGATGCTAGATAATTGAAGGCTTTCTAATTCAATGAGAGGGCAATTCCTCAAAGCACTAAAATGCTAATAAAAATAATACCGACTTGGTTCTACCCAGAGAATTTCAGGAAGATGCTTGCTTGTCTAATTTGCCCGAGTAATTCCAGAAGTGAAGCTCCACTGCAAGGAAATATGCTGCTAATTCAATAAACTCCCTTTCAAGAAGAAACTAAAATGCTTCTGGTAAAATCTCACTCTGTATTTTTCCAATTCTTATCAGTTTTGCTCAAGCTGGCTATGTTTTAACAAGTCTTGAAACCCTCCAAGCATTCAGTGACACTTGATATGAGTAATGAAAGGATCACCTCCCTGTCCTGCCGCAGTCTCACACATTTCGTGGATTAACATGGCTAAGCAACAGAGAACAAAATGCCATCAGAGTAATCCTCACAATCAGCAGCGCTGCTCTGGCTGGGCACAATCTCAAAGTAAAATCTTGTGAAAGCTAACAATTCAGAACCCACTCTCTCTTTTCCCACAAAACTACAGATACAACAAAGCACTGCAGTTTTTTTCACTCTTTTTCAGCACAATTCTTTTGCTATATTATATGCTCCCTTAGATCTCTTGTTGGCTCTACTGTAAGTTCCTCAGTGCAGCACTCACGCTGCCGTGCAAAGTACCTGTCACACTATTCATGTTCTGCAAAAGCTGCAAAGAATCTTCTCATAACAATCAGTTACATAAAATAAAATGGTTTTGCCCTTGATTCCTCTTGATTTTGTTCTTGATAACCACAGCTCAGAAACTGCACTGCTTGTGCAGCAGCACAGAGCTTACGCTGGCCTTTCTGGGGCAAAGTGGTGGATGGGCCTAGCGCCCATCCTGTGACACAGGCCTCACTTCATTTAAAGTAAATGCTCCCTCTGCTTCAGAAACGATGGCAAGTTCTGTATAAAAGCCAGGGAACTGGGATGCCACAGTCATAACAGCAGTTGTACTGGAGGACAAATAAATAAAAGCCCATTGATTCTTTGATCTCTACTGTGAAACTGCCAAGAAATATGCCATTTCATGTTCATGTTGTTTCATGTTGATGCCTTTTAGCATCAAACCATATTTTCAAGAACACCAGCGTTACCTCAGCCTAACAAGTGTTCTCCTATGCCGTACCTTAATATATATATTTTACAGTGCAAAATAATAAGCAAAAAAAAAAAAAAAGTACTCCAAACAAAAGTAAATGATAAAATAGATAAAATGTTAACATGCCAGAATAACTTCTTGTAAATACATAGAGTCAACTAAATGGACACCACCAAAGGAACAAAGGAGGCAAGTTTTCTTTAATGGAAAGTGGGAAAGTTACAACCAGCAGCTTCTACCTGACCTGGGCAAGTGCCTGCACATGAAGAGTTGGACCGAGTCCATAAGCTCTCTTCATAAATCACATACATCTGGTGTGAAGAGCTGATGACACGGAGAACAAGAAGCTGAGTGCCTATCATATAATGTGAGTACACACAGGGCTGCACTCGGTAAAAAACAAAGTAAAATGACTTTCCCTATCCTTCTCCCTTTACTATGTTATTTTTTAGTTATATAAAGTATGCAATTTGCTAGGTCTGCAGCCTAGTACAATCGCTGGAATAATCTCATGAGTGATCGTCCTAGTAGCACTGGCAGCAATCCAGAAAAAAATAACTTTTGCAATGATTTTTACTTCCCCATTTATTTTTACAAACCTGTATACAAAGCTAAACTTCCTATGACTCAAATCCATATGGCTACAAGCATTATAGAATTCTTATTAATGCAACTGCTAAAGAACCATATACCCATCTAATGTGATTAACTATTGCTGCGATGGAACCCTAAACTCACTGCGCTAGAAGGAACACTCTTTTGCCCAGCAAAAGAAGGAACGAGATTAACAGTAATAATAAGCCCTAATACAAGGCTGTATTCTGAGAGTAAAATGAGAAAAATATCTGAGGATTTCACAAGTAATTTGATGACAGATTGATTAAACATGAAAAGTTTAATGAATTAACATTTTAGAGCAGAAAATAAATGGTAGACAAATAGATTAGTGGATAATAGAAACATTTCTGCAAATTTAGAGCTCAGTAAATTTACAGAAAAACAGAAATACTTGAATTTCAGTCATTTATTTTATGTTGTTGTTACTCAATTTAGTGTTGTTATTCAATTACCTGTCCACTAAAATTCTGAATCAAAGTTTCACGTCTGTTGATTTACATAATGAAAGATTAAAAGCTCAATTTTATAACAAATGGTAAAAGATATTTTCCTGTCTATTCTTGCTCTTTCTTAAATGTCATCTATTATTTATCCGGCCCTGGTAAATAAAGGTTGGCAAGAGTAAATTTTCACTCAGAATCTGCAATGTTATAGAGTAAATTTGTTCAAAGTGTCCATATGCGGAACAGCTCATCCTGGATGTTGTCTCTAAGCATGTGCAGGACAAGAAGGGACCAGGAGTAGGGCAAATGATGCTTGGCCAACGTGCTAGCCTTCTATAATGGAAGGTATAGACCAGGGTTGCACTGTGTTAACTTTTTTGCCAATTTAGCTGCACTGGATGGCAAATGCTGAGGAAGAAATACATGGCAGTACATGCCAAATAATGCAAAGTATGAGAGCTTACTGATCAAGAGAAGTTGAGTTCCCAGGACCCAGCAGGTTTCACTTAGCAAAAACGTATTACAGGCACCATGGAAAGAAAAGCTGTAAGAATATATTTTTAAGAAGTCAATGAGAAACTTATTGCAAAAAAACCACACCAATCTGGGAGAGCAACCTCAAAACAAGCAACTACACAGTAAACAAAAGTGGTATCTTAAAAGACAGTGAATTATTATTTCGGTAGAGCAGGTAGTAAACATTCACAAGAAAATAACAAGCTAATGTTTAACAGAGATAAACACAGTAACAATCAGAGAAATAAGAATTCAAAAGTCTCGAAAAAAAGTCTGTTGAGAAGGCCAGCATAGAAAATCAAATAATTTGCCAGAGTTTTTTTTTTGAAATAACCAAGAAAAAAACAACAAACACCATCGTGTTAAGCAATCATTTCTTAAGACAAAATATTTTTAAACATATGATCATTTAAAATATAATTCTCCAGAAATGTATTTTATTACAGCACTGTCTATATAGGAAAATAAAGAGACTTAATTCTTGATATTCTGAGTCCTTTAGCTTCTGTTGACTTCAAATTTGCTGGGAATTAGCTAATTGGCTCAAAATCATAATCATCCTAAAGTAAAATATCCTCCTGTAATACAAACCATTGGTTCAAACTAAGGAAAGTTTGTTTTTTTTCTACTTTACTCTTTAGACTTCATATTTTCTGGATCCAGACAGAACCCTTTTTACAGATAAAGAAATGGACAAGCCTACTGAGGTTTTACTGACCCAATAGACTCTAAAAAATCCCTGATGATTTCTTGGCATTTGCTATCACTTGTGACCTTTATTTTCTAGGAAGGATTATTATTCCCTCCCTGCACTGTTCATTTCCCTACAGGATATCACCAGCCATATGTCAGCCTGGCTTGGGGATTCTCATATACAGCTTGAACAATTCTTCAAAGACTTCTAGTGTTCACTGAGAATTATGCACCATCCTTTTCTATAGTGACTCCTAGCTCTTTTCTATTAAATGCAGACCTCTATCATAAAGTTTGCTGTGCATTTATATATATAAAATACAGAGACTTACTCGTGTCAGTTAAGTTAGGAGTGCTTACTTTTCATTAAACTTTACATAGGAAACAAAACATGATTCACAAATATGTGAACCAAGGCAGCTAAAATACCGTCTTTAAAAGACTACTCTGTGAGATGTTATTATGATAAGGCACTTGCCATGAACCTTTCATTTTCTCTCCTCAGCTACACTTTCATCATCATAGTCTCTACTTTGTCTCCTAAGCTATGGGGGACATTTGTATGGTTAATTTTAGGTTAGCAATGTTAACCTCCTGTCCATGATAATGGCAAATATTCACTCCTGAATATGTAGATATTGATATCCTGTAGTTTAGCAGAACTGGAAACATGAAACTTTATACTGAAGAGAAAAAATACATATTTTTTTAAATAGAAAAATGAATCCAAGTGATTTCTATAGGATCTAAATTACCAAAAATACCAAAAGTAACCCATAAGCATACAGATAAGACAAATTACATTCATGAAATTATTTTGTTACTTGATATATTACACTTCAAGAAGAGATGAAGAATCATCTACACTCCATCATATGGCTAACTTTTTTTTTCCCAATGTGTGATGAGAAAGTTGTAAATGAAAGAATGAGAATATTAAGAGTTGTAAAAGTTCTTAGGTTATATCAGTACATTCAGTAACTGGCTTTAGCAGTTTTGATCATTTTCTCAAGTAATGTTATTTTTTTCCTGGCATATGCAAACTTGAAAATGTTCTTCCATAATAACAGTGCCAATTCAATCTATATCTGTCCACAGAGAATTGAAACTGTGGGAAATTTTCGTTACTCTTGATCACCAACATAATGATGTAGCTTTATGCAGAAAAAATACTTGTAGTGGCAGAGGAAAGCAAGAAGAGAAACAGCCATGTGAGTCACCCAGTTGTTTGCTTAGACAGCAAGACGACTATGTTCACACCTTGAAGCAGAAATAAAGCATCCTTCAACTTCCCATACTTCAGTTAGCATACAATGCTGACAGAATTATGTGTAATGTTTCAAAATCACTGTGGGAAATGAGACTAATGGTTTTCATTAATTTCAGTTGGAGCTGTGCACTGCAATTTTCATCATACACTCAAGTTTTTGTCTGTGAGAACTTCCTCTTCTAGCACTTAAAAACAGAGCCAGGGCTATGAAGAGCATAGGAGGGATGAAAAAATAGTGATTTCTTATATAATATCTGCCACTCTAGGTTTTTTGTACTTCTGAAAGAGTTATTTAAGTGATTCATTCTATTTTATTTATTTAACATATTGAGAGTCATTTCTGTCATCTTCTGGATACAAGTCTCATAGCCATAGATTTTTGAAGATGAACTGTCTAAAATAAATGCCCTGTTTTCAGGTTTCACTTGAATTCAAAAACAGAAACTAGCAAATTTTTCACTGGCAAATTACATCTCTGAATTGGAAGAAGATCCATAGGGAAAAGTTTAATCATAAATTTATGATGCCAGATGGAGCAGGGTACAATATTGCAGTCTGGATACTCCTCTGTTTGTTTGACTTAAACACCTCCAAACATTACTAAGACTGTGCAAATTCAAGAGACCATAAACCTACAAACATTTCAGTGAAACGTGCAAGCAAAGGTAATGCCATATCCCCCCAACCACAAAGCAGCACAGTGTTTGCATGGCTAAAGAGGAGAAAGCAGTTCCAGCTAGAACTAGAACTAGACTAGTTTCTGCTAGTCTAGAAAGCAGAACTAGCTACTTGTTGCAGGAGTTGAGTTTGCTCAACTACTTGGCAGCAGCAGCTGATTTCCTTGAGGACTGAACTGAATACTTCCAGCCATTAATTCTAATGTTATCCTTCTAGAATACCAGCTGTTCCTGCAGAGTGTCTCATAAGGTCAGAAACTAGCTGACCAAAAGGGGACTGCATTTTCAAAAATTTTAAAATACGTTTGTATTACCTTTAACCTGTTGTCATTTAGACTCTTGCTCTTTGCTTTATTAAGTATTAAAAGTATTCTCCTATTGAAGCATTTCTCATCTTAGAAGCTCTTGATAAATCAGTCCCTTAGATTTCTCTAGATGATTAGAAAGATATAAAATTAAATACTAAATTGATTAAACTGACAACCAATTCTTGGGCTATTTAAAGTCTATCTACAACACTTTTCATTAATATTTTGCAGTGGATTTGGGAGAGCATACTTCCTGACTTAAAAATCATTGAGAACTGAGGATTTCCTTTCAACTGATGCTTTGCTCTTGAAGTCTACAGAAGCTGCAAGCTTAATATCTTTCTCCACAGTGCATTGCTCCTCATAAGGCTGCTTAGGAAAAACTCTATGGAAAACATGCTGATGCAGATGAAGTCTGAGAGGACAATTAGCTACTCAAGCAGGATGTGAAACTGTGAAAATACAAGGTACATCACCTATTGGGAATTAGTAACAAAGGTAGTTTGGCATAGTAGTGCTCTCCTCTCTTGAGGAGGTTAGTTGTCCAGACTTGCAGATCCAATGCAAAATTTGACCTCTAGGAGCAAAACGCCTAGGGCACCTCGATTTATCTTCTTAGATGAGGGAACAGAAAGATATAGCTAAGCCTAGGGGCTTTTGAGACATATTTGGAAAGATTCGCCTCATCTAAAAAAAACTTTTAGATGGACCAACTCTTTCAGAAAAGAGCCCCATTTTACTTTTTTCAGGAAAGTTTCAACTTGCTTCCTTTTCAAAAGATAGGAAAATTCTCAAGTTTTAAAACTTCTGTTCCCTCAAGTTAAACCACCTAAGACGACAGTTATTTTTTGTTGCTGTTAAAAATGAATATCATGCTATTACCAATGTATGATAATGCAGCCAAATGGTTTTTGCATTTTTATTTCTGTTACAATAAAACTTCTTTAAGCAACGTGATATTATTTAGAGATAAGCTGCCCAGGAAAAAAATGGTAGCACCACAATAAGTGTTTTTATTGCATAGCATTTTGAATGCTATAATTTTGTCCAATGTATGCTTTCACATGCAGCCTCTCTAACTGAACAAGTAGATAGCAAGGTTTTGTTATTCTCAGAAACCTATAAACCTTCTCCTTGTGCTGAAGAAAAAAAAAATTAACTGTTCTAATACAACTCTGCATCATCTGCATAAGTCTCCAGGAGTTTCCCTCTGTTTTTTTCAAAAGATAATAGTACAGGTGATTAGATGCTATAAACAACTCATATGCCTTTTGTGCTTCCTCAAGCAGTCTAAAAAACATATAGTTCACAGAGAAGTTTATGGAATGTTAATGTTAATTTCTACATAACAGAAATTTCCATTCTCTTCCATGGAAAAAGACAGTAATAATAAATATACTTATTTTCAAAAATATTTCTGTGATTCTTAAACAGAAAATGTCTGTCAGCTGTATGTCATGGATATAAAATTTGAGTAGTTTTATATATTAGCAAAAAGATTCTTCTATATTATCTGTAAGAAAGAATATACAAAAATTCCCAAATCACATCTGAAACAATAAATCATACCTAAATAAAGGAGCAAAAATCTACCTAAAATGTGGCCGACAGAGAAAGGATTCCCCAAGGAGAAATGGTAGTGATTGGAAAAAATACAAATGCTTCAGACCTATCTTTAAGTGGAAGAGCAGGAAGGAACAACTACAAGGTCAGACATCACATGTTCTCACACGTTTGTAGATTTAGAAATTCATTTAGAACTTTTGTCATTCCTAAATTTGCATCTAGGCTAACATTAACCAGTGTAAATTTATTTAACATCATCCCTAAAATGATATTTAGAGCACCAGCACACCAAAAAGCCTCCAAAACACATGATGTTTACCACTGTCCATTATTTTTAAATAATTTTTCACATAATGCATGAAATTTCTATTTCAAGGCACACTAAAACACTGTTTTCAACAAAGGTAGACTTTCTATACATTTGAAAAGTGAACCCTTCCCCAAAAACCAAAATATTCATCAGAAGAAAATAATACTCTTAGTTTATACAGATTGTTTTTGTTTGGTCAAAAAAGTGATAACTGAAAATCAAAGACATTCTAATAGCATCGTTATTTCTCTTTTTGCATAGATTTATCTAGAGAGGTTTTGCTGAGGCCTGGATGGTTACGAAACTTGTAACACACAATACTTTCCACTAAGCAGCAAAAGCACAAGTAGGAAAAAGCTCAGAAAGTGACGGGACTCCGTCTAATGCAAGGCAAAAGTATTATGGCTGATTTTTCTCTACTACCAAGTGCCCATTTAATTCTTTGCAAGGTAAAACACTTATTTGTGTTCTAGTAGCAGTCAGAATTCACTTTTCACAATGCTGATTGCATAAAGATGCAAAGTAGTATCCCCTGTACTTAAAGAGCCTCTATACTCTAAATCCCTCCCATGATTCAGGACCCCCGTTTCCCTTATTGGCAACAAGTTTTGTTGCATTTGCAAAAGGAAAGATTGTGCTAACATCAATATGCTCATATTCTAACACTCCTTATAACTGCATTCAGGTTTTTGTTTTCTAAACAATTTGAATAATTCTTATACTTACAAAGTAAATATAATCAAGTTAGGAACAAAATGTAATCTACTGCATTGCCTGTGTTTAGTGTTATTTGCTGTGATTCTGTAGCTTTGTACAATTTAGAGAATATTTTGACAAACAGTTACGGTGCTCTCTATGCTACAGGGATGCCCAAGCTACTACTAGCCTGACAAATCATATTTAGGAGCATCAACATCCAGACAAGAAGGTCATGTCATTTTTAAATTCCTTGTACATTGCTAAATATTTCCTCCCTCTAGCTAAGCGCTTGACAGCAATCATCCTTGTTTCATTTAATTGCTGTATGAAGTTGTCAAAGCCAGAACGAGGTAGAGATCATAAAACAGTTTGCCAAATTGAATGATCCAGAATATGCCTTAAGCACAAACACACACAACTGCAAAATTCACAGGTGAATGAAAGAATGCAATTTACCCCTGTGTCCAATGGAGCGTCTGCAGTTACCATTGTGAAAGCTCACTTGAGAGCTGCTGTAGAAATTCATCACCAATCATTCTTTTTAAAGCTTTTTTCCTTGTACAGTCCTATTTGATTGCATTAAAAATACTGATGAAGGAGCCAAGAGTAAGATTTGGGAAGAAAATGGCAGACATGGGTAGATGCACAGAACGAATGAGTGGAATAAAAAGAAGTGATTTTCAGTTTACCTGTATTCAACAATTCATGGTACGATTAATTTTCCTTTGTGCCAAAGTAGAGTCTGCTTATTTTCTCACATGGCATGCCATATCTTGGGATATTTCCACATTAACAACCTCCACTGGACATTTCTTCTTTCTTGCAACCTGCATGCATTGCGGGGGAAACATAGCATTTTTACTGTGGGGTGATTTTCATTCTACAAGAATACTAAAATAAATACTATACTAAAATATACTTTATAATAGCCATATTTAGAAATATCATGCCTCAGTAATGAAATAGTGACACCTTTAATGTACAAGTACTAAATTTTTCTTAAGCATAATATGTAAAATACAATTTAAAAATATAAGAAATAAAATAACTCTATTTAGACTATAAGGTATATTTTATCCTTCTTATTTTCATATTAAAAATGTATTAATATTATTATTAATAGTAATAATAACAATAAATATGCAACTTGTTCTTGAGACAACACAGAATAGTCTATGGTCACAGCCATTATCCCATTCATCAGATGCAACATTTGCCTACTGTAGCACCAGTTCAAATCATCGTTCAAAAAATCACAAACCCACCTTTTTCTAAACTGTACACATTGAAATGCTGGATAAAGTTTTGTTGTTGTTGTTGCTTTGTTTTTTCTTTTTACATAATGAACTTATATTTGATATCATTGTGTTTATATTAATATGCACATATAGAAAACTGCTGTTAATGGCTAATTATATCAACCAGGACTCACAGGACTGAGATGCAGTTCCTAACTCAGCCACACATGCAACAGCATCACAAAGGGTTATAACAGACATTACACATGGAAAAGCAGTGACATAAGCCTTGTTAGTCTCTCTTTTCTCTCTGTAAAATGTCAAAAGCAATTCATCCTATAATTAAAATATTATCTACACCTGTAAATGTACTATGATCTTCTATGACATTGCATATCCAGCAATATATGCTACCAAAAAGATTTTTGTTTTATTACATATCTTCATGTTTGTAAGAAACTAGGATCTTACTTTAGTGGAGTGAAATACAAACAACAGGCAATATTAGAAAATACTTTAAACTATAAAGCAGTCACTTAAGCTCAAGCCCCACCAAGAGCAGTTTTTGTGAGGGTAGCAGGAGTTACGTACCGCTCGTTTTGGAGCAAGGAAGGAACTGTCCTGCTTTGAAAAGAAAGGACATTTTCACCTTTTCCTTTTCCAGTTTAATTATCAAAGAAGAAACATTTTTACTAAGAAAATACATACTGAATTTCTATCCTTTCCCTCTCCTGCTTCCTGATTCCTTTACGAATGCGTTCAGCCTCAAGATCAAACACTAAACCCAGCACGACTGAGGTGCACTATTAATTTTCAAAGCCGCACATTTTCTGATATACACAGAAAAAAAAAAGAAATGTAATTGAATGTCGAGCTCTCCGGAGCGAACTCCCTGCAGGCAGCTTTCAAAGGCATCGATAGCAGGTCGAGGAAGTGCTGCCGGTGCGAGCACTCCGTTTGTTTGCTTCTCCCGCTCCCTCCGCAGGGTCCGATCCCTGATCCTGTTTGCTGCAATCCAACAGCTACTGGGGAAAGCGTCATCTTCCACCCATCAGCTGCACATTATTTACTTGTAATAACACCTACCCAATTCTGCTGTTTCAACTGCCTGTTGACGTGTCAAAAGTTTCAATTCGTTTTCTCGCCCTTTAGTTTCAGATTCTGATTGGGTTCTGCTCTCTGGCGGTTTGACAAGATGACATCTGTCACTGTCTTCTACTTTCTGCTTTATAAATGTTATGTCTCAAGAATCTGATAAACTTATCTTTCCACTATCTCTACAGAAAAGACTGCATTACTGAGTAAGGACACTCTCATCTATCTCCATTTTGTACTTAAATGAAACATCATGTAATGTCTTATTTTTGTATTTTTGTCCCAATCATCTGTCACAGAAATAACAGAGCAAAATTATTTAACATCACAACTTTATAGACAATTTAGAAAAGATCCATTGTATTATCGTTTGTTGAGCAGTGATGTGGGCTGAATTTGTGTTTTCTTTCCCTTTCTGTAGTGCTAGTTCTCTGTGCACATCCATTAAGCAAAATATATTCTGCCAACTCCTGTAGTTACCCAGAAATCCTAAATAATAAATTTTTAGCTTACTGTACAGGTTATGATTTTTTGTAATGAAAGTTTTATTTACTGCATTAACAAAAATGTTAGGCTTCTAAATAGATTAGGTCAAAGCACCACATTGTATGAGAGTTGGCTGTATTCATACTTACAACTTTTATGGAAATTACTCCATTGTTCTTATTAAGCCAATAAATCAACTTGTTGGCATAGCCAGAGTTACAGAACTTGGCATAAAACATGCACATATTTCTCCTACTTAAACATGGGGTGGAAAGATTAAAACTTGTTTCCCACACTGTAATATTAACAAGGACTTCTGGTACAATCATTGAAGTAAATTTGCTCAGCTCTCAACAAGACCTTTTTTTAATTATTATTAACCTATTTAAAAATAAGATTTTTCTTATGGGAACAGGAAAGCAAAGAGGAAGAATGCTGGAAAAATCAACATGACTCTCATTCACTTACACAAGAAACGACTTGCATGCATGACCCGCTAGGTAGCTTTTATAGATGTACTTTCCAGTCATGTAGAACTGATTAAATTAATTAAAGACAGGTTGATAAACTATTTCTTTATCATGCCACAGGATATAGCTCAACCTTTAATCAATTTTTCAAATATGTTTTCTTATTCTGCCAATACTTTAAACTGTCTGGAGGGTTCTTCTGATGCTTTTGTCTAAGTAGTTTCCCATTCAGAATAGTAATTTCATTTACCTCTGACCGTTTCCAGCTATGTATTTGTTCCCTATAGAACCTTGGCCGTTGCTACACACATGACAAAACGCTAAGTAACTGGCGAGATAACGGTGGCTGGCTGCTCTGTGCCGACCTCTTCCAGGTCACCCTCTGGGTCTGGCGGCTGCTGGTGCCGTTCCTGTCACTGCAGCCTGGCTGCCATGCAAGAGGACGTGGCAACCAAGGCAGAACAGGGGCATTTTGCACCTGCCTTACAGTAGTCTACAAGACTGCACTTGGTGCAAGTCAAAATTGCCCTGTGTGATTACGGGACCATACAGTTCTAGCCAGACTTGCACATCGCGTTCAAAACACAGGCGCAGCAGGAGAGCCTCCTCCTCATCCTTGCTGGCGAAGCCACATGGGCCAGAGGAAGGGGGAGGCAGGGAGAGCTGACTCAGGGTGCCCTCTCCTCCCAGGCACAAAATGTTCTCTGAGGAAATCCCTCTCACACCACATTCCAATCTGTCCCCAACACTACTGAATGTAACAGGGACAGCCGGAGGTGCTGGGGTTTCCAAACACACTGGGAAACAAGACAGTGCATCAGCATAGCTTCTTACTGGCTGCAAACCTTTCAAAGGACGTTTACCTGTAAAGTTGGCAGAAAATTGCAATGTATAGATGAATGCTGGTTTGATTCAAGGCTCTATGCACATTCTACGTCATTCTAACACAGCATTATATAGATTTCACTCATCTTTAAGCCATTGATTTTAAGCCATTGACAGTCCTTCTTTATTGACTTAAGACTAAATCAAAATATGACACTTATTCTGAAATACCAATGTCCAACACTTAGGCTTACACTGAAATAGCTTAAGATATGAGTTATTACTGCATTTGAGGACAGATTTATAACTGAACCTAACTCATCTTCATTACTCCATGATAGATGCTACTCTCAGGAAAAGGCAATGTAGATTAATGCCTTTACCACAGAGAGGGAAGACAACTTCAAGGCACAATCAAAAAAAAAAAAAAAAAAAAGGACATGTCACAATGTCATGATTACATTTTAGAAATATTTTTTACATTGATAATTTCAAATTAATTCATTCATCAAGACAGTACAATATTTAGCTGCAGTCAAAATGTATCAAAAAAGTGGTGCCTAAAATAGAAAGATTTTATGTTCAAATGGCTTAAAAAATAAGCTTTATATTTATTCATTAACAGTGGAACAATCCAAGTCTCAGAATTTATTAGTACAAGCTTAGAATTTATAAACATCTAAAAATCTTGCTCCATGGCTAATTCATGCAAGATAATTATCCTATTATCATAAATATATGTATGTGGGTAAACAATATTTAAATATGTAACATCTTGCAATCAAATTATCCTTAGGTTATGATAATTACTATTATATTTTAACTATGTCTTGTAAACAGAATTTCCACCTGACAGCAGGATGATATTGTAAAAAGTATTGTGTCATGCACAAAGTGCTCAGAATTCAAGCCGTGTTGTAACATGTTCCATAGGCTCTCAGAAAGTCAGAAGGAACCATGTTACCATTATTGCTGAGATATGACTGGAATTAAAAGAACAGACAAATTGACACGCTTGGAACCTGAATTTTTGCAGAAATGTTTTTCCTTCTTATTGTCAATTGCAGGTTTATCGATTTAATTCTTTTTCCTTCATAGTAAAATCAATCCATGTGTACTAAAAATGTACATATGAAGCAATCATCAGTCTAAAACTCATTTTTCTTATAAGCTTTTGACCCAAATGAGATTTTGTCTAACTGGAGGAAGTCATTATATCTTATCTTCTCTCTGACCCTTCTTCCACAAGCAGTATCATACAGGGTTCTGCTTCTGCTCACGATGGTCATATTTGTTTCATAATAAGCAGTTTGGAGTGTTATATCAAGGCACATCTTTCAAATATCTCCTCAAGTCATTCCTCACCTATCAGAGACTCATTTCAACTAAAAGACATCTCTCATACTTACAGGTCAGTCAAGGTATGGCAGAGAAAGTTACTAAAGGTAACGTGGAGTACCACAGGGCATATTTGTTTAAGATTCAACAATTTTAAACATTTTTTTTCCTTTTCTCCTTGTAGGCTGCAGATTAGATTAAACAGGAAGAGAAGCCTGTTTCTCCTTACTGGTTTAATTGTCCTACTCCTCGTCTTCCAAGCTCTGAAGCTTCCTTATGAGATTCAAGACACAAATCTGAGCTCCTTTAATAAATTCAAAAATAACCAAGAAAATTGAGATTACTAGACAAAAACAAAACAAAAAATAACACACAAACTATAGCAACAACAGAGACTATAGCAGTGATATATAGGAAATATGAAAGACTTGATCACCGCTATTTTCTAGAATTTCTATACAGGTGAGTTATTACTTCAGCAGTTTGAAAAGTCTTAATTAGGATTTTTTCAGGACACAGATGAACCAAGAATTACACATAACTGCCTTCAGAAAAATGAATCTAAGAAAATGCTCAGCATACAATTCATTGATTCCCGAAGCAGTCAGCAGAAAACGAGCATATATTGGCCAATGAGTGGAATAATGGCTTTGTCGACAATCTCAGCAGAGAGGTTCAGTCTCTTCAACTTAGTGGGTGGAAAAACAAAAGAAAACTCACAGCTGGTTGAAAATCCCTATCCTCTCTAATCCTTTTCTCTGCCTTTCTTACATGATCATCTACTTTCAGTCACATACATGGCCAGATGGCCACAGAGCAAGGATGGTGCATCATTCAGAGCAGTTTGCTGGCTCTTCTAGCCATCGCTGACATGAAAACACTGCTCTCATCAGCAAAATGTTTCTATCTTGCCAAAAAGCTCTATAACTTATTGAAACAATTAATATTATTATACCTCTCCTCACTTTTAATAAAGCTAATTCAGCTGGCATCAGCAAATTCACAGTGAACTCATGGTCTCAATTTATCCTTGTTAACGCTGTAAAGCCCCATGACTATTGTATAAATGCCAATAGCAGAGCTGCAGGTGACTCTTCTAAATAGAAACACTGTCCAAGAGGAGAAACAAAAGAAGAATAAACCAGTCTGAGCTGGACGCAAAGCAAGAAGGGGAGAAGGTGTGATAAATGGCTCCAAGGAGTAGATAGAATCAAAGACAAATGTGACTTTTTTTTATTTAAGTACAACCCTTAAAACTAAATTCTCCAGGGGAACAAAAAGCAATTGCATTAAAATGTAGCAACTCTGGCAAAAAATAAAAACAGCCTATTTCTTTCTCAGTCAGTCATTCAACTCTGTAATGAGATGTCACAAGAACTAGGGGAAAAAACACTGCTGTGGAGAAGTGTTCAAACTGGAAGAAACAGGGCAGATCTGTGAAGAGATGAAACTGTTTAGCGATACATTACTTCTTTGAGTTCATTAATCACAAGTGTAGATGGCAGGGGTATTTCTTGGTGAAAGAACTGGTCTGTGAGAAACCCATAATCTGGAAATCCATAAAAAGGTCATGGCCCTTTGCCACCAGGAGAAAGAAAGAAAGGAGATTATTCTACTCTCTTTCTTCAATCTATATTTATATTCTCTACAGAGTCCTAAGTAGCTTCACCTAGAAAACAAGAATTGCCTTTTCTCGTATATATACTTTGTTATTTAATCTGCCTTAACTAAAGCATCTGAAAACGGGCAAAATAAATATACCATTTTATAGTATTTCTAAGGTCTTTCATTTATGGTCTAAAAAAGTATTTCGGTTTTATAGTCCAATCTTATAAATTTCATACAGAAAAAAATAAGGTGAAGAATTTAAAGCAACTAGACAGTCAGTCAATAACAAACACAAGATACTCATAATATATCAGGTAATAGTATTCCATTTTTAATGCCAGAAGATCCCATGTGGTCTTTTGTAGATGATCTGGCCAACCATGTTCAAGGAAGATTAATTTAAGATGTAAAAGACAAGAGAATCAACATCAAAAGAGAAATCAAATTTTATGACATGAATTGGAAAATGCTTACTCATTTACCCTAGCAAAATGAAGGTTAAGAGAAAATATGATTAGAGTCTATAAATATATTGTCTGGTTAAAAGCAGAAGGATATGAGAAAGTTTTAATATACAGGATAGCGTCATTAAACAGAAGTGTGTATCCTAACCATAACATATTTAATCATAAAAATAGAAGATAATTCTAAACATGAAAATGGACAATTTCCTTAACAGCTCCCTGCCTACAGAAGCAGACAGACAACCCTCTCTTGTAATCTGCACTTAACAAAACCCTGAAGTTTTTATTTTTTAAAACAAAGATTATTTATTTTTAAAACAAAGATTAAACACATTTTAAGAAAAGAGAAGACAATGTCACAGTCCTACAGAAGGCAGAGGCAGAGTCACTAACATACATGAGATTAAAAGCAGGAACAGAAGTATAGTTTAACTTGATCTTAATCTCTGCCCAGCTTATTTTCAGAGAACAGAACTAATCTTGATAGACCACCTCTAGATGCTCTACTAGCCTAAGATGTTTCCAGAAACATGCTTTTTTTAGTCTGAGAATCAGCCAATAGCATATATTGCTTTACCAAACTCTTCTTCACGTTTCACTACGATGCTCATAAAAGCTTTTAAAAACTACGATGCTCATAAAAGCTTTTAAATACAGGATTCGCCTTGGGAATCAAGAATCTTTGGAACACTCTCCCCTTCATTTGGGACTTTGGGCACATTAAAGTACAAATGGTCTCCAAATAGCCTGAAATAAATGCAAAAATGGAATCCTACAATTATTCCTCCTTGTACGATTATTTACTTCAGTAGTTCCTACCACTCGTCATTCCTCATCACCTCCAGCTTTACTAATGGGAGTTGTTATGCATGGATACAATGATGCACATACTCATGCACACTGAGTGGGTGTTGCAATACTCCAGGCAGTTTCTTTTACTGATTACCTGATAAGCAGTGAAACTTGCAGTGAACATAACAACATATTCTTACTGGTTTTATCCACTGAGGCTTTGCTTTATTTTCTTCTAAATGGATTAAAATAGAGATGCATCTGAACTAGATTAATAATTCCAACATACAAGAACAAGAGCATGCCTAATAAAGGTCCTGCAGAACAACAGACTGGCTGAGGCAAACAGAGTAAGGTTAAACACACATTCAGATCCGCTTTCAAGGCTTCATGAACCCTGAATACCCAGAACTCGTGATGAGCCCATCATGGAGTGGACCCCCAATGTCATCAAATACAGCACTTAGTGATTCAGTCATCTAAATACTTACGTTCAGATAAGATGATGGTGGCCACAGGAGTAATTTCTTAGAGACAAGGTGCAGACAGAAAGAGGGGAAAGGAAAAACATTTTTTCCTTTCATTATAATAGAAATACCTTATGTTGTATCTCAGGACTTTGCTTTACTGACTTCTAAAAATAAATAAATAAATTCTTACTCCTGTCATAATCTAGGATCCCAAAGAAAAGAGCACTGTTGATTTATATAATTACATTCTCAGTATATTCCTTTATTCTATGCATGCTAGCAACTCTATTTGCCTTCATCACTCTGCTGCACATCGAGCCTTTCTGTATTTTCATTATCTGTCTACAGCAATACCCAGGTGCCTTTCTCTTGACTGGTTCCGGTTAATTTGGAACCTGACAACGTGGATCAGCATGTTCTATTCCCTTTCATAATAATACTATTTAAGGATCAATGATATGAGGGGCAATTTTTTTTTAATTAATGGAAATTAACATTTTAGTGACATGTAAAATTAACTATTAATATACAGACCATTGCATTGGCCTTTCATTCACATCACAAGCTAGTTTGCCAAGAATAAATTTTTTAGAAAAAGGTTTGATGGAGTAAATCATTTTTTCAGAAATGCTGGAGTCTGGAGAACTTACACTATGGCAAACTAATAATTCAGCCAATTTAACCAACACATTATCCAGTGAATTAATAAACTGTTTAGTAATTTACTAGGCTTTCTTACAACCATTCATTCTTTCTAGGATACTAGAAAGGCAAAATGAACAGGCAAGTAACAATGAGGAATGTGTACTGCCCAAGGCATTGCATCCGTTATCCCACTGCTAATAAACATGAAACCCAGTCCACTGGGAAAGACTTTCAAAAGATTTTGCATCAGAGAAGTGAATGTGTGCGACAGGGACAAGAAACGTAAAACAATCTGCAATGTTTTTCCTACTACTTTTTCTTAAACACTTTCTTTTTCTGACAGGTTTACTATAGATTCAGAAAATTATGCACATTTTTGGAAGTATCTCTAGACTCCTCATGAACAGCGATTCTCTTCAGTATCCCCTTATTTAATGGGGAGAAGGGACTATGTCCATCTGTAAGCTCTGTACTGCTATAAGAACTGCTTTTTTTTGGAGCAAGGACCATGAAAATCTCATAGCTTTTGGCATTGCCTCATTCTCTGTTCTTGGTTATACTTTTTTAGATGGGAAGAAAAGTTGGAATGTGGCTCTGCAGTGCTGTGCTATGTTAAAGATTTTGGATTGCCTTAATCTATGCTATGCTTCTAAATAGAAGACCAACAAGAATAAATATAAGTAATCTTGCTGGGTGAACAAATCCCTCAGGTCAAATGTAAACACAGTTATTCAAATAAATGAAAAATATCTAATCCTTAAATATTTATGAGATTTAAAACAAACCCAAAACACAGCAACATAGCTTACAGAAATGTTGCAAATATTTTAAGGGAAAAAAAAAAGTCCATTGCATTTGGAATGGAAATTTCTATCTCTCAATAGGATTTTTGTAGCATTTGGAGAGCTCAGATAAACATCCAAGGTAGTGGCTCAGACATCCTTCTGGTTTACTGATATTACCAATGACTTTGGTAACTCTTCTTGCCTCGAGATCTTCTTTAGCCGGAAAGGTTTCTGTGACCTGTCCAATCCCCACCCTCCATCCAGTGGATCTGAACAAAAGCAAAATAAAACATAGGATAGAAACACCGTCAGATCCCTCCCACTCCCCAAACCCTGACTTCGGCACCTATATGGCACTTATGTAATTAAATATTTGAAAAAAAAATACTTAAGTGATGATGTCCAAACAAACAGGCACTCACCAAACTCATAAATCAATCCTCTAGAAATAGATCCTTGGAAAGAGTTATTGAATGCAGATTCTTCTGAATGGTAAATGGTTAATTCTGAATCTTATCATGAAGTGCTAGTGGCAAAAGAGGGGATAAGGTGTATCAACAGCAATCCTTTATGTCCCAGGAAAATGAGAACTCAAATGACAGGATGGTAGAATCTGTAATCTTCCAGGAATAAGATGGGTGTAAGCATCAAAAAGCCCTGTTGTGTCAGAGCTCTGCAACTGCCCCAGCACAGCAATTCTAAACACTTGGTCTTTGCTCCCAGTTTGAATTACGGGGTATAACCTGGTTATTTTACAACAGTAAAAGAAAACAGCATCAATAAATTACCAGTTTTGCAAGTGAAGGCATTAAAGATAGAAATAACCAGTATCAGACACATTGTTTCATTACACCATTGTATGGGTGAAACTAGTCTAGTTTATAGACAAAAAATCTTGATGTTTAAATGACAAAATCCAATTCTTTGTTTGTTGGCTTGTACATTTTTTCTTCTAAAGCAAAGGATGCACAAAAACTGCTGGAAAACCAAAATTCAGTGTCAAGTATGTTCTTTTGTAATTTTTTAGAAACTTCGCTATAAGAAGAGGAGAAACGGAGGTATATACACCATCATAAAGAAAGAGGATGTATAAGCACCGCTGGAGTAGTTTAGCCATTAATTCATTCAGTTCCTCAATTACTGCTTGAAGCATTCATTGCCTCCTTTCACTGGCCCTAAAATACATCTCCTTGAAACGGCAGCCCTGAATCAGACACCTTCCCTGATGCTTTTAGATACAAATAATCTCTTCCTTTACACCAGCCGTAATAAGCTCATTGTTTTGATGTGCTTTTACTGTATTAACCCTAAATCAGTAGAGTAAGCCATCTCTGCGCGCTCTCAGCACAATGTAAGAAATTACCATGCAAATCCTGCCTTTAGCAAGACTTACACACAGATGAAAGTCAAATCAATTCCATATTCAAAACGTATTCTCCCTACTGAGGCAGTTAGCAAGAGGTATGATAATGTCAGTTTAGAAAATTAGTTTTCCACTGCTTGCATCTGCCCACACATAGCGGCTCAAGGCATTTCAGGTCAACTTTCAATTAGTAACTACTTGTCCTAGGCCCACTACAGAAACTTCCAAAAGTATTAGGCAGCGATGAAGAAAAATGTCACTAGGAAAAAAAAATGGATTTTCTTTCTAACATGGCAAAGGAAGAGAAAAATGTATATGTAATTAAATACTGTTTAAGACTTCTCCTTACATTATATGTAAGACAGCTGAAACCATTTCAAGATCTTGGGGTAAAGAAGATTGAGATTTGCCAAGACACAAGATGCTAAACAATGTAAAACTCACTGTAAACAGCGTAATTCTCCCTTATCCTTTAGTATTCCATAACACATTCCACTTTAAAAAAAAAGTTTAAAAAAGATTAGAAAAAAAACCAAGATATACTTCTCTATATACTACTGAGTAAACTTGTAAACTTATCTGTGTTTAGCATTTTCTATTGTCAGCATCAATGCTGATGATATCTCTGAGTCAAATATTATGACTAAATACATCTGCGCTCATTAACGCTAAACCAACATTCCTGGGTATGCAGCAAATTGCTCCTGGAATTACAAACAATTTTAGGACTTCACTAGCTCTCCTGCTTCTCCACGGCATGGTGGGTCACCAGTTCTGATGCAGGACTCGTGCTGAGGTATCAGATCAGATAAGGCGAGCGACTGAGCAGAGCGGGGAGTGTGTGTGAAAGGACAATCACAGACCTAGTGTATTTTCTTGGACTTTTTAAATATGCGGATACTACGCACAAGTAAAGGCAGTATTACCTAGAAATATTGCTACAAAATGACATAGAAGTGAAAAAGCACAACGACTGCATCTCCAGTTATCACACTTCAACACTTCGGCTAGGCATAACCCATTATCTATTTATTGCACATATCCTTATGTATCACAGAATGATTCACAGAGCTAAAATAATAACTGTAAAAATATCTGAATTTTATACTGGATTGACAGCTGCAGACTTCATCCACAGTACAGTAACAGCATAAGTAACAGTACTACCCGCTTTTTCTCACCACCTACGCACTTGGAGAATCTATTGTTAAAGGTAAAAGACTTCTCAATTTTGCAGAAAACCCTGCATCCTTGAGTCTTGTGGCCTCCTTTGCAGGAATGATAAGTACCTGCATCTCCAACTGACTTTCAGAGAAACGGAGTGATTTGAACCTATGGACAGAGGAGAAGCACATCTTTGTTGCACTTAACAAGACTCCTCTAGGGAATCTAAATTAGCCTTGAAAAAGGAAAAAAGAAAATCAGAGATCCCACAAGGAAAGTCAGAAAGTCAAGTAATGCTTGTTAAGTGTTTAACACTCCAAAAAAAGAAGAAGAAGAATTTTTCTTTTTGCAAGAAAAATAAACTGTAAAATTATATTTAATTTGTGACCAAGGGGAAGACTTAGCCAACCCATTTTATTAGTGTTAATTCAACTAATCAATAAACTCTATTGATAGTTTAATATTGGGTGATTTCTCATATTCTGTTAGGTAAATATGAATCTCTGGGTCAGAACTTTACTGAGAATTACATTCCATGAGATGAAAAAGAGTGTAAAAAAAAAAAAACAGAGGTAGTGAAATCAAGTTCAAAACAAACCTCATTTTACATCTACCTAACATAGTAAACTAACTAACTAATATAGTCCTGCTAATAAAACATACCATACAAGCATATCATAACCTTTAGTATCACAGACTGACATTGCTTCCTTTGGCAAATTTGCTAATAACAAGATAGTATTCTGAGTTATAATCATAAATTGTCCGTGAAAAATTCGGACATAATGATATTTTGAAGAAAACATCTTTTTACTATCTCAAAACCAGGAAATGCTTCACTACTAAAACTTCCCTGAAGAAAGTGCTGCCATATTTACTTATTTTAAGATTAAGCTTTGACTAATTTCAGCATTTCAAAAGCATGCATGTATATAAAGATATATAGCATCACCTTTCTGTAAAAGTGTCTAATTAAGATTAAACTTGCCCCTGCGGTAAATGTTAAATTATTTAATTATAATCAAAATTATCTAAATTGAATAGCTTCTATTTCAAAGACTCACTTGCATGGTGTTAAGAAGCTCATTAAATTCAATTTGCAGTAATGTACGGCTGTCATGTTTCCTTTCAGAATCACAGTATTATATTAAAGTTCTTTGATTATTTCCCTGTAGGGCAGCATTAACATGGCACACGACACAAAAGAAAAGCTCAGAAGATCCTGAAAGATCTACTTACCTTTTCTCCTTCCCTTTTCAGCATTCTCTCTCAGAGAAAAGATACATTACAGGAAAGACGATAATGCATTATGTAGATCCAAAACACAAGTACCTTATCCAAAGCAAAAGAAGAAACAGGAAAAATTATCAAAAGTCAAAATTTGCCAGTAGATGTATTTGTGCCCACAGTGTGGCAGAATGTTCCTACACCGCCAAAAACGAATTTTCAATGACTTGTTGGTAAGATTTGACTTTTTATGGTAGCTATTTTTCATTTATCATGATTCATTTAATATAAAAGCATTTTACCAGCCTACATTTGCCTCATACTAAAACTCTTTCTGCCATACAGTAACAATGATGTCAAGAAAAGTCTGTTGTTATAATACTTATACGTTAACAGATAATATGATTCTACATGTAAGATTCTGCATTAGATCCAAGGTAGAAAAGTTTGTGGTATATTTTCTTCAATTCTAGTTGCTGAAGACAGAAGTACCTCCTCTTTACACAGCAGCAGAGATCCTAAAGCAAAAGCAAGTGAGACATGAGAAAGGAATATTATCTTATTCTGTCGTTTGTTTGATTTTAAGGTATACTCATGGCCTAGAAAACTTTGAGTCAATATTTGGTATGTTGACACATAGCTTGGTAAGGTCAGAAGAGATCTGACAAAGCTCCGAAGTCTTGCAGGAAGTTCATGCAGTGATACTGGTTTTGCACCTCCAAATTTTAAGCTGCCAGTTGGGCATCTTTCTCCTTGGGGCTCCATATGGCAAGTGCAGCTGCTGGGCAGTTCGGCGACTGTGCTCAAGCGAACAGCAAGAGGAACACACAGATTCCCCCCCAGGCAGTTTTGACCTGTGACTTGTCCTCTGACATTGATGCTCTCTCTTCTGCAATTACATGAAACTGCCCACAGTGTCCTATGTGTTAGATGAGGAAAAACCTGAGATGCCTGTGAATGCTCTAATGGAAAGAATATTTAAGGGAATAGACCAGTATCTGTGGAATTAAAAAGTGTATTAATGGTAGAGGAGATGGGAATAGCTGAGAGTCCAGTAGTTTCCTGCCTTCCCCTTCATGTTTCATATCGAAAGCCTCCTTCCAAAGTACAAGCTTGACTCTGAAGAGCAGGGCTGGCTGTTACGGGGAGGACATTGCAAGGATATTGCAACTTTAAACTGCTGTTTATGAATAAAACTACTCATTTTACTGTAATACATAATAGTTTCTAAATTGTTTTAAAGTGTTATGGGACTATGTTACTTCTCCTCTCCATGGTATAATTGAAAGCAAGGGTGGTCATTAGAAAATATTCCCTAAGACTGTTTAATAGACAGCTATTGTCATCTATATCTTTTAATTTTGTTTGTTAGTTCATTTGTTTTTGAGATGTAGGGAAGTGCTATTAACTGTCAGTAACAAAAGGCTAGATTTTCAGATGAAAAAAATAGCTATCACCAATTATATTTGACAAAACTGTTGGAGAAGTTAGATAGAATTTTAACATCATAGTTACTCCAATCAGGAAGGTGAACACTGCCTCTGATCATGGCAGAGACAAAATATTTATGTTCTACTCCATGTTTATATGTCAGGAGAAGGAGAAAGAAGCATGGCAGAGAATGGGTGTCAGGTAGGACTTCATCTGAAATGTGCTCCAAACTCCTCCTGTGATTACTGCAATATTGGGAAAAAAAATAGTGTAATGACATGACTACTAAATAATCACAGA
>JAVCKT010034496.1:0-17404 GCA_032273925.1 Rhynchotus rufescens
TTTCATGTGAAATAAGAGAGGAAAAAAAAAATATATATATATATATAAAAGCAATGATTTAATTCAAGGAATTAGAGCAATAAGGCATTGCTATAGGATGTCTGAATTAACTCCTCTCTCCATTGCAGGGATTTAGTTATCAATATTGGAGATTATGTTTTACCACTTGAGAGAAGAAATGGAAGGAATAGAAGGATGCACATAAATACCTTGATTAAAGAAACATCCTGTGACAGAGAAGGAAATGCTTGTCAGAAAGAAACAATGACTTTTGCTACAGCATCTATGCTTTCTAATTTCTCACAAGTATGTGTACACATAGAAATGCATTCTTAGACTTGAGAAAAAGCCAGAAGAGATCTCCCTAGACCGGCTTAAAGGAACAAGAGTATTCTGTACCAAATCAATAAAATTCCACCAAAATCAGGAGCATTCTGACTTTACTACAGAAAGGCAGTTAAAATCTAGTTTCAACCACCAGACCCCTATTCCAAACTGCCTTGTGATGTTTATATTCAGGCACTGAGAGCCTTAGGAAGAGGCTCTGGACTGAAGGAGAAAGGCAAGGCGGAGGAGTTTGAATGTTAGGACGAGCAATTGATTTGTTAAAAGCTGTTTATTAACCCACACCCAGAGCCCCATGTTCGGTTTCCAGCCAATTTTCTGACACATACTTCTGGTATTTTGCTTTTTTGATGGAGTTCTATTTTACTTCACCGTGTTCTGGGCTTAATGAACCTCTCCATTTTGTGGTACTGCAATATTAAGGCAACAAAAAGGACGCAAGTGAAAAACAAAAAACAAAACAAACCATCTCAAGGAATCAGTTATAAACAAAAATAAACTCCAGAAGTGACTAACGAGCAAGGGGGGCAGAAAATGAACCGAATACTTCATCAAAATCAAGCATTAGAGGCCAGCAAAGGCAGAAGAGGTTCCAGCAACACTCCCAGTGAAGGGCTCTATGCTCACAGGACAAGCAGTTCTATTAAACCCAAGCTTTTATTTTTAAACAAGCAACCAAGTATTTCTTTGGGCAGCAGGCAGCTCGCACAGATCACATTGACCCTTCACATGGAAAAGCCCACGATGGTCTTGCACATCCCTGCAATTGTTTAAGCAGCTAGGAATAAGGCTGGACCTTATCCTATGAGCAGGCAGCAAACCACAGCACTAATCTCAACCTTTATGCAAATTTCTGCTCATATTGCTTTTATCTAATATTTGTTCAGAAAATCCAGGTGGCCTATAAATTCTTTTGCTACATAAACCATTTTTATCATCAAAATATACATGTGCACATGCACAGTTGAATATACTAGTTGTCTATGCAATAGAAACTTCCCGCTCCTAAACACCTTTTTAACATGTCCACAACCAAGTGGACCATTCAGATGCTAGAACCATCTTTTGTCTTTGTAATTATTCCACACTTATTCCTAACATGATAATCCCTCTATCAAAAAAAAAAAAAAAAAAAAAGAAAGAAAAGTCGTGAGAATCCATTTGCCAGGACCAAAAGTAGCCCTTTAATCACTCCCAAAACTCCATCTGCTGTCATTTCTGTGCTCTTTCTCTGCCATAAAAACCGCTTTATATTTTCTCTGTGTTTCCATTTCAGATCACATGCAAGTTACCCAAAGGGGCTCTATCTCCTAGTCATAAGTCACAGAGTCTGAGAGTTCACGGAGTCAAGGTAGCACCTGATGCCACCAGGTAGGCGAGAACAACTAGGATGGAGCGAAAGAATTAATGACGAACTGGACTGGAAACAAAGTAGATGCTTTAAACTGCTCTGAGGATTTCAAGTATTTCTGGAAATTTTAGAGACCACAATTAAAAAAAGTTACTATTTCAGATTAGAAGGTAAACAGTATGGTTGTTCTAAAATTACAGGGGGACATTCTGACCAAAGGCTTCAACTTGGTTTTCACCTGTTGCAATCATTCAACAAAGCTAAAACTGGGTATAAAGTTACTTGACAAAGATTAATAACCTTCTATCATAGGGTTAGCTGAATAATCACAAATTCACTGTTTCCTGCCACAGGGGTATAACATCCCCAAGCAGCCTTCAGACCAGATTGGGAAGAGGCAGCAGCAGTGTCACGTTACCCAGCTTAGAGCCAGGATACGCACGACCCCTAAACAAGAATAAGCATCACTCCACATTATCCATTTTCCATCTTATCACATGGCTGCTGCACTGACATTCAAGTTTAAGACTAACTAATGCACATGTCAAAAAAGCTTGGCAGATATCACACAAAGTTCTTAGAAGTCTTTACGAAAAACGACCATACCAAATTAATCACATTAGTAATAACCAGCTAGACACCTCTAAATTTTCTTCCTGTTGAAGAGAGTCTTCCTCCTCTCCAGTTAGGCTCAGAGCTAACCCAGGACAATGAGATAATTCATTCCCTAGTTTAAGCTCTCTCTGAGATGAGTCTCAGCATTTTCATTTTTTTTAGGCCACCTTTCTGGTAACTTTACATAATCCACTGTCACTCACTTTCATGACACTATCACTCCCTGGTTATTTTTCATTCTCACTTTCTTGGCTGCACCACTGAAAAGAGCTTAAAGCCATAAGACCACCATACGATCCTAAAACAAATATTCCCAAAACACAGTACCATAGGACCACTCTCAGCATCGTACCTACTTCTGGGATGTAACTTCAGAACACTGAACTCTAACACATTAAAAAAAAAAGAGAACTAACTATTTCTCAGCATTTCTATCCCACGCTATCAAAAAACTTCCCTAACTCCAAAGTGAACCAAAATCCCTAAATTTTAGAATAAAACCAGTTTCTGTGTATATTCCCGCTGCCCTCTACTGTTCAGAATATCCAAGACATCAGTTTTCATGTTCTCAGGAGAAACAAAAATCTAAACAACAGTTCTATTCCTCTTCAGGGAAGAAATTTCAGAGTACATCTGCTTACCCTGAGATGCACTGCATTTAGGGGGTTTTATTTCCTGCTCTGCCAATATTCCAGCTAACAGAATATTTTTATACATCAGTATTAAAAATATAATTTGTTCTTGATGTTTCCAACAAATAAAAGCAAATAACAGAAAATGCATTACATGGACTATGCTCCAAGTTTGTTAAAGGCAGAAACATTTTCAATGTCTGTTATTGATGACACTTAAGACTTAGGTATCTAAACCTTTCAGGAGAATCATTCACATTTCTGCCAAACAAATGGCAGCTCCCTTTCAGCTTCCTCAGAGCACCAAGTTTTATTTCTTCATTCCTTATTGTGATGGATTTGAGCTTTTCCGGTCAATGTAACATAAAGTGAACAGTGAAGTGAACAATGAAATGAAAGTTATATTCAATGTGTGTAACATTAACAACAGGAAATGGGTGTGCATGTACGGGATGCTGTAAGGACAAGGATCAGCAAAGCTTTGTTTGAGGACTGGTATTTATTCTGTCTTTATTTAACCTCCTTCCTTCCCCCCTTTGGAAGGCAAAGGATGGTATCAGCCACTGGAATCTAGCAGAGAGTTAAACATGCCGGAACTTTTTCTTCAAGTTGCTATTAAGTCCGAATCATATGGAGATACATCAGAAAAACTTATTTTTCCTTAAGAATTCTTTATTATTTCAATGAATAGCAACTATTATTACAGGATCCTTTTTCAGTCAGGACTTCAAGACACTTTTGCTACATAAATTCTTCTTTTAATTAATGCTTTAAATTGATGCCTAGGGATTCTCAACTCACCCAGCTTATAAAGACATAATTTAAAAACATTCCATCAGCCACTTCGATTCATTCCCTGTTGTCTTACGAGCAGTGCTGCTCCTCAGCCGCATTTGGCTCTCTCTTCGCTCAATTAATGCAACAATCAGCATGCAAATAATTCCCAATGCTTTTGCCTTCGGAAAGCTGACCCGATGCGGTTGTACTTCCTGGCCTTGCATGTTTGTGTTTATTGTAGCTGTAGCACTGAAACTAACATAATCAAACAAATACTATTTTAAAGCTCTGTTCTTAAAGGCTTTGTGCTCTTAAACACATGGAGACTTCCTCTATCTGGAACTGCCTTTGTTGCTGTCGACCATTTAATTACATGCATCAGCCATCACTTGTGGTTCCAAACTAAGCTGCTCCATCCTTGTGAGAAAATATGAATTGCATAGGGTTTTCTCGGAACAAATTCATAACACCACTTCCCATTTGAAAAGCAGACTCAAAGAATTTTTTTCTTTGTGGTTGTTTCATGTTTTGCATTTGTTTTGCATTTATGTTTTGAATTTAAGAATCCACTGGATCTCCTCATTGTACAAGAGGCAACTGCTGATGCTCTGCACAGCACCAGAACCACAGCAGAACAAAACAATTCCCCATAAACCAGGCTTCCATGGGCTTTCCACTGGCTTCCATTTTAGTAAGTTCCATTCATCTCTTATTGTAATACTCTATTGCTGGTCTGCTTTCCTTCAGTATCGCAACATTAAGCAGCATTGTGCTGATGTACCTTTAAAGGCGCAATCAGGTTCCTGGATATGGTTTTGTATCTGAAGTACCTCATATCAAAAGGATAAAATGTATTTTTCTGCATAAAATAATAATAATTAATAATAATAATAAAAAAGAATTCACTTCTACTGAAGATCCATGCTGTTCTATGGTGGGGTGTTCGATACACATACACACTTCAGCTTCATTTCTCAGAAACATGTGATATTGATTGATGCCTTGTGACTCCATTTCTTGGGGTTTTTTTTTTTTTTCTTTATTTGTTTTTTAAAGCTTGTGGTGGACCAGTTTCAACCAAAACTGACAGAGGTAAAGACTCCAACTAGTGTGGAAAAAAAATACGCAAAGAGGAGACAGAATTTGGGCCCACCAGAGAATTTATATGATTTTTGTTAGTCAGACACACACACACATCGCCCCACTATTCCATGAAAATTGCAGAAATTAAATTCCTCCTTCTCCTGCTACAAATTTCAAACAACTGATGTGTAAAATAGCCATCCACAGCAAATACATCCAAAAAATCACCAGTCTTACAGAACAGCCATTAGCAGTCAGCTGTCTATTTTTAATCTATTTAATAAAGATGGAGGAATCTTTCTCATTATATCTGTTAAAATAAGTTTATGATTTCTCGAACCATCTGAGAATGCTTCCTCTGAGACTGTTCCAATTTTGATTTATCTTTGTAATATTTGCATCTTTGTAAATACAGTTTAAGTGAGACTTGCATAAAGCAGTCCAGGTGACACCTTACAGAGATTCTGTGCAGTGATTTTAGGGCAGACCTTATTATTCTTACATCTGGGAAAATTATAACCAAATAACAATCCTATCTTAAGCTTCAAGACACTTCAGCTACATTTCTTCATTCCAAATCTTAGAGCATATAGACCTTGTAACAGAGGATTTGCTATCCTCACACACTACTGCTTCTCACCTGTTTGTCACATTTCTAGGAACTTCCAAGTAAGGTATATTCAATACACATACAAGTGTTAAAAAAAGTTGCTTATCAAATGCAAGCTATCTAGTTTCCCAAACAATGGAAACTAGACTAGACCTGCAAAGTACAAGAGATGAGATCCGACCCAAAGCTACCATTCCTACCACAAGCAACTGTCCATATTTCAAGTCATACACAAGTCAAAGAACTGTCAAGGAGTAAATACTAACCACTGCAACATGCAACACATGCAAAATGTAACATCTATCACTGAGGATGATACAGATCTTTCTAAGTTAGGCTGAAAAGCTTAAAATGATGGATTTTAAAATGCACTTAGTGTGTTCCATTGCTTGATTAACACTGCAATTAGGAAGACCAATTTCCCCAAATATTTATCCTAAATCTCCCTTGCTACTAAGCTCTCATTTCCATGCTACCCTTGGCAAACACAAGGAACAAGTGCCACATACTATCCCACACACTCAGATAGCAAGTCTTCTTTTATCTCATTCTTTTTTTTTTTTTTTTTTTTAAGCACACAATCACCTCGACATTTTTAAAACCTTTTCTATATGCCATATTTTCTGTGTTTATCAGTCTTGCTACTTTTCTGTCCACACGTCTCCAAATGCATTGCCTAAAACTGCATCCAGGTCCCCAGGTGATGCCTCATACATAATCTGCACAGCTGTATAGTTTACTACTGTAAATAGAACCTGCTACAACTTCCACATAGACAACGTAGAGACTTACGCTTATAGCTACAAATATTCCTGTCTAAACTTGAGCAGTCAATATCATAATTTTCACACCTGGGGACACAGGTATACATGTTTACACAAGTATGTTAAAAAATAAACAGTAAGTGAGGGCATCTCACAGTGCCATGAAATACCAACATACTGATAAAAATAAAGTTACCTACGTCCTTGGTAATATGAGAACATATTACTTAAACTTTTAACAACTGTCTCCTCCTTACAGAAGGATACACTCTTAGCTAGTCAGCATTTCAGCTTTGTTAGTAACTACCTTAAATCCTGGAAGAAATACCTATGTAATTTCATTTCACTACAACGCCGTGCACGCACACAATAAACAGCGATACAATCCCTCATTTGCACCTACCTGCTGATGCACAGAAAGGCAACACCACACCATGAGGTACTTCGTACTGCACTCAGATTTCAGGAGGTTTCTTTATCTTCAGTGTGATATAGAAAACTCTGCTACAAAGAAGTCCCTCCGTGTCCCCTTGGGTGTTCGGCAGGAACTCCTCCCTACGCGGCCACACAGTTTCTCTCGCTTCCTGTCATGCAGCGGCCTCCAAGTGTCAGCAGCCGAGCGAGGTGGATCGGCAGCTCTAGCTATCTCTTGCGGTTGCTCTCAGGGGTTGCTTTGTATAACATTTTAAGCAGACAGAAGTATTTTTCAATTTGCAAACAAGCATAAGGATATGGCACTAGGATGTAGTCATCATTAGCGTTTATTTTTAAGTAATAGGCAAGTCCTCTGGGACTTGGAGGTTGCATAGCTTTAAGGGCAGAGAAAGGGGGGAGAAGTACACACACCACCTCCTGCACACGTAGTTCTCAATTTTTAACGGCAGCAATGGGCTTTAAGCTTGAAAACAGACAATATCTTCAAGTGCACATGCGTTGGGCACTAAATAAAACAGCTGATAGGTGCTGGGTGGAGCTTGGAAACATGAGGTCACAGGAAAGTTTCACTATTTCAAAAATGAAAGGAGCTGCTCAGCAGATCTACTTAAACCAACAGAGATAAGGGGGGAAAAAAATCACTACATGTTAAAAATGTGCAAAATCCAGGACCAAAGATGAGTTTTGGCAGGGCGTCCAAATTCTGGGCAAGCACATGGCAAGCACCAAATGAAGGCGAAGCACAATCCAGTCCCCTTGGGAGATCCATATAACTGATGAAAGAACCTCCATTTGTGCTGATTTTTCCCTAGTCTGAGTAAACAAATCTTCAGCAACTGCCTCCAAAGGGATGCACTGAATTTTCACTCCCGTTAGGAAAGTTATATAGCTTAAGCATCAAGAAAACATTCCAATTAAATCTACTGCTACCTTAAAATTTTCCAATTCAACGATTGCTACTTCAATGACAAATTTCCTGATTAGCCTGAATGTTCAAACTGAGGAACTCATTCTCCAAAAACTCTTGCACATACACACGCTGGCCATTAATTGACTGAATTTAGAGTTAATACTCTAGAGTTTATGGGATCACAGTCCAGTCTCATAAACCAAACAGCAGGATATACTGCTTCCTTGAGAGTTTTTTTTTATTCACATGCCAAAAAAACTTAATTCTTGAGAAGGGAGGGAAAGAGCGAGGCCTCCTCAATGACAGACTCCTCCTGTCCTCAATGACAATCACCCAAACCATCCCTGCTGAGCGACCAGCACTAGCATGCACTTGCCCCTACTATACTCAGAAAATTGCCTTACTTAGCCATCACATTAAATTATACACCTCAAGGTAAGAAAATCTAAAATAGCATATGATTTTTACCTGCAATTTATCGAAATGCTTAAGTTTTCATATATTACCTGACAATTTATATTTGCATATGATTCATACACACAAGTTTCCACGTACATTTGAGCAGCCCTCTTCAGCATCTAGACATATGCAGCTGTAAAATTTCCTTACCCAGTTTAGAGACAGGAAACAATTTAAATTAAATAGAATCCCCACTCATCACACATGACTAATGTAGCGCTTCATAAAGCGAGGGAGTGAGTGATGGCTTTCAATTACCTTCTTAGCCTCTCAAACTGCATCAATGATTCTGGACAAGACAAACCTTAGAAAGGTTAGTGTACTAACCTTAGAAAACATGTGTGTACATTCGTAGGAAAGACAGTGCATCCTTAGATTTAGAAAACTTATTGATCAGTCAAATAATAGAAGACTGAAAATGTTCCTAATTCATATTCTAAACAGACAACTTTTTTTTAGAAGCATGCTATTTAAATCATTGAAACCTTGCTTTGTTAACATTACTAATACAAGAATACATGTGATATGACTAGAAATTATTTAAACTATTGTATGTCATCCATAATTTGTCAACTCTTTTTAGCCTAGTTTCAAATAATAATTGCCTGATACACAGTTACCTTATTGTGCTTTTATGCATGATTCATCAACAGAGACAAAGTCTGTGTTCTAGCACTTTCAGTATTACACACTTTCTAGTTCTGCGCTCAAAAGTAGATTCAAGGTGGAAACATAGCTATTAGAAGTGGAAAAAAAAAATCACAAATAGGTATCTATTACGTAAGGAAATACTATGTTTCTTTCCAGTGAAGATATTCAATAACATTTCAAGCACTAAAAAACATGAGACAAATCACTTGGATCTAATTCAGGTCTTTAGTTGCCGGAACTTGATACAATTCCACTTCTAAACCAGTAAAACTTTCTATGTACACATTACTTTAGGATTAATTCCATTATAAGAGAAAGTTCACTTTGAATGAGTCATCTACAGGAAAATTCAGAGTTTTGAAAACATAAAGTTGATAGCCTGTTGTAAACAAAAAAAACAAGGCAAAAAAATACATCTATTAAGACACTGAAAACAAATAAAATAGTGAACATAAAAATAAAAAGTTAAATACCCCTATTTACTTTCTCACATTCCTGAAAAATATTTATTAATATTTCAGTATTTTTAAATAATAGCTTATCCTACAGCTTACCTCTAACCTCTTACCTCTACATGCACACATGCACACAATCATTCCACATCCCTTACGTCCTTACACAGCACTCTTGAATCCTCCCTACCCCATGAGGTCTTTTGCAGCTTGCTCAGACCAGCAGATACTGGCCTGTTTCACAAAACTCTGCCACTTTCCAAGAGGGAAGCATGTCAAGGCAAACCTGAATTTGGTTAGCAAGCAAAAAGTATAGCAGCTCTTCAGTGAACCGACACAGTGTCTTCAGTTCAAAGGCAAATTAACATAAAGTGTTTCTGCTGAATTTGGCGAAGACATAAGTTGAAAATGATACCAGTTAGCAAACAATTCCTTTGATAAACAAGGCCCCTCTCATCTATGTGGACAGAAAATATAAAAACATTAAAAAAGTTTCAGGAAACAAACATTCTAAGCCTATATTACCAAAAAGTGGTCAAGTACTTCCCTTCTGGGGTAGTGTATAGGCTCTTGGTCTGTTTCCCATGCCTGAAGGGAAGTAAAAACCCAGCTTAGCATTATTTATCAGACTCTTTCAGTTGAACACAGTTCACTTTTCTAAGAAAATCCCTACAATTCTACATAGTTCTACAAATAGAATTGGAATTTTCTTCTGACTGAGATTTCTTGAAGGATTCTTTCCCTACTCTTCACTTGCTGTCACCAGTCCTAAGTTATTTCTCACATATTCTGTCACCGCAGTATAGGAAAACCTAATCCTTGACCACTAGAATTTGATGCTCCCTCACCTAGACTCAAGTACCTGTTCTTAATATAAACAGACTGAGAAAGCTCTGAACAAAATTCAGGAAGTCCATAAGTGATATTAAGCAGTAGATGTTAAGTTCTGAACTGCATTCCTGGAAATTTTACCTCAACTGTTGCCTAAGTCTAGATGTACCTAAATTGCCCAGACAGCTCATGTTCTTACCTTCCACCTGCCCCGAGTTCTGATCTTGCTCACAACCACTTCAGCTTTCACCAGACAGAGCTAATCAATGATTATTTCATATCTATTCCCAATTTAGATTCAGAAACTAGGACAATTCTGAAAAGCCGTTTAAGAAAAGGTGCAACATATACCTACAGGATCAAACTTCATCTAGATACATGATACTGGTTTCGTCTGTTCTCTCTTGATGAATATTCAAGACACTGCAGAAGCCTGAATGGCTTGAGATCTAACTTCCCATGGAAGTTGCACTAAAATTGACAAGATTTTATTAGAATTTCTTCATCACTAATTCCATAATCAAGTTATTTGCATAAAGAGGTAGGATGTTCACTGACTTCTCTCCTGTTTTACAGGGATTTGTACCATTTAACCAAAAAGACTGCAGGACACATTTTCTGGACAAGATCAGGACTCTGCCTCCCAACGGGAGGGATGTACTAGATCTGCTGGCTCCACTGGTCCATTTTTCCCCTTGGGCCTATTGTTCTTACAAATGGCTTATCACAATGGAAAGGAAAGACTCACCACCTGGAACCACGTTTTAAGAGAGAAATACTTCTTAGGTATATCTGCACAAGCTGATTCAAAAGGAAAACGTGAAACTCAGCAGATGCCAGAGAAATAAAAAGGCAGCATAGTATTTCTTTTGTTTCATGCATGACTTATTTGTAGTAGCAAATTGCCAGGGGAAGAACTCCCTTCTGCAAGGCAGTAGAAGGGAAAGTGCTGTTACCTTTCTCAGCATCACTGAACAGAATAAAAGAATCTAAACTCAAAACACCATCATTGCAAAACTAAAGAAAATATTAAAATACCAGATGTTACATAAGCAGACATTTTAATTCTCATATATGTGACCATGATTGACATATTTAAAGAAAAGGTAGGATTTTCCTGACTATAGTGATGGGGAGTATTCAGTGACTGTATTCTCCATGTTGTTGTGAATGTTTTTAACCACTAAAGCTCATCCTCGAGATAGAAAATATATTAATTTTTAACAATTAGGAAAGTTACTTAGAATGTTGGTGCAAGTCTAGGAGCATTAAGTTTTAAGTTGCAACAAAACCAAAGTGGGTAAGCAGGCATTTTGAAATCAGATTTCCTGGTAACATTCAGATTTCCTTATTTCACTTCCTGGAGACATATAAACACTTAAACTTGGTATGCTTCCTTATATACTAATTTCATACTGATAAAAAGTATTCTTTAATTACCAAGGACTTACTTCATATAGAACTTACTTCATAAAGAACTAGCAGTGAGGGTTAAAAGGGGAACTCGTGACAGTTGAATAAACCAGACAGATAATGCAGCATTAGATTTTGCATTATTCGTTCTGATTAGTTCTATGCTAATGCATGATACATCATTCAGGCTTCAAGAGGTATGGACTAAGACTATATTTTTTTCAGCACTGAAATACAAATCATTCGGTACTGGGGATGGCAGGAGTCTAAAGCAAAAATTACAATATAGAGAGTAAGAAAAATCCCTTTGAGACTCGGCTTAAAGAAACAAAACCCTGTATTATTAGCTTCCATAGAATTGAGAGAAATATGAGCATGTAGCCTACTGTTTGTATCTTGAAACTTCCTTAGGCAAGCTATTGCAGTAAAGAATACAATCAACTGGTTGAACCTTGATTTAGTGTTAGTCACATTGCATGTATATATTCACAAAAGGCATGTGAACACATATAAAAGTCAAAGGGAGGCCTTAGTCCAAGCAAACTAGCCTCCAAGATATCTGGCTCAACATGAATTCATTTTAGAGTAAATCAAACCATTTTAGAGTAAATCAAATGTTACACTTGTTTTTCTTGCTACTTTATAACATTCACCTGCAATGCTCTATGTACCTTGCTGACAGCAGCAACAATACCTGCCTGAAGGCAAGCATGGCTAGAGCTCGTGTATGTTGTAAACGTCCATACATCCAACAGGGAAGGAGATCTGAGGAAAAGTATCTGAATTCCAGACGGCAGCTGCCCCAAAGATTCAGCTGTACAACAGGCCACATTATTAACCCTTCCAAAGCACGTTTCTGTCACCGATATGAACTGCACATCATGTCACCTCCACAAGCAGCCCCTGGGGCAGCAGGAGGTAGGGAAATTAATTCCCAAGAAATAGGCAGAGCTCAAGTTGAAATTCAGTTGCAAAGGGGTCAAGTTCATCCGCTGTTAAACAAAGAAAACAGCAGTAATGACAGCAGGAGGACAAGGTAACACCCAATCTATGATTAAAGACAGGAAACCTGCTATATAACAGTACATCAAACTTAGCATTAGAGAACGACAAGCAGATCTATCTGCTTCATCACATGGTGCTTCCAGAGCTCACTATTGTTTGCATGTGCAAAACAGTCGGCATGACAGGTTTATAGCATACACAGAATATTTCTGCTATAAATAACAAACCGCACCCAGAACAAAAATAAATTTGTTACAAAGCACTTAGAAATATCCATTAAAAAAAAGTCCTGTAATGCTGCAGTAGTTCCATACACTATGCTTCAAGAAAGTATCTGTTAAAAGAACAGCTAACATGAAATTATGAAATCCCTCCTAAAGGGAGATACACTATTTTCATTATTAAATAACAATAATAAAACAACAACTGTGATCTAACAAGCAAGATGCCTACTCCTTACACCTGCAAGATTTTTACTTCATTATTTTATTGCAGAAGCTCAGGAGACTATTAATTTCAAAAATGCTTCAGTCAAAGTACTTCATAAGCACTCCCTCAAATTCTTACCCAAGGAACATACAGTCTAAAATGTCTTATATACAACCAAGCACCTAATTAACCTGAAAATGGCCCTGTAAGAGAGGTTACTGGAAGTATTTAATGGTTCAATACTTAACTTGCAGATGCTTTTAGATGTAAAACACTTAGACTTTTATTAAAAAGAACTGATGAACTGAGTTAATGAGAACACTACAAAATCCTAATCTTGACAGAATTTTATTTAAATTACAACTCACAAAACATACACAGATTTGCCATTGGACAGTCAACCTACTAGAACACCAGCAAAGTTTAAAGGCACCGTTTGGGTCTCACAAGTGCAGACTATAAGTTTTTTTTCTAGAGTTCCCTGTAAAGGGCCTATCCAGGATAAAAATTCTCTTTCGATGCCCTTTATGGAGCCAAAGGGTCAGCACTGAAATTGAGCAGGTGCCAGCAGTACAAAGTAAATTTTAATTATTCCTGAAAACTTAGCTCATCAACAACATCCCTCCGACACGTATCCTGGATTCCTCCAGTATTGTTGTATGAGACAAGCCTTGTAATTTAACTACACATTGATCCTATAGAAGGATAAAGGATTTATCACAGACCTAAACATTAGCATATCTGCAAATGATGTTTTGGTTGTTTCGAAAAAGATCTTCTTCTGACATGACATAACTATGTGCATACACATTGTAGATAGAACTGGGTTAACACAATAATTAAACTGTGCTGAATCAAGGCATCAGTTTGGAACAAAACAAGTCTTCAATTCTTCAACACTAACTCATCACCCCCAACTGCTTTTTAAATTGAGTGTATACATTAAGCATACAACAATTCTGATGTGTGCTTGGAACTGAACATGGAATTGACTGTTATCCAATTACGCAAATGCCACACAATGAATTCCTGATAGCATCTTCTTTTTTTTTTGCCAACATAAACCTTTCTGTTCCAAGAGAAATTAGTCTTGTGACTAATCAACAACAGTTCTAATGGTTTGTTCAAAAGCAAAACCAATAATAAGCTAAAATATTTCCAAATCCTTCCACAGATGAAGCAGAGGGGCATCAAAACTAGTTTTTACAAATAAAGATGAGTGTCCAAGCTGTCTACTTGCTGAAAATACTGTGCTCTAGTCTTACAAGTTATAAATTGTACGCCATGCAAGGCAATTGTTAACATTCCTATACTTCTCTGCGTGGCTTCTATCAACAGACTGAAGTAAAGTTTCACCCATGGCTACACAGACACTCAGCTCCTATTCAGCCTCATCTGTACTGTTTAGGATCCCTCTCCCAATACATCAACCCAGAATAACACAGAGAATTGCTAACAGCACATTTCAGTGCCCTCCTGGCCCAAGAAAGCTCAATGCTGGACAGAGACATTAGAGCACTTCCACCATGGCAGGATAAGAGAGGAGGAAATGCTGGGGCAACTCAGTTGTGAAGCAGGGCTGGCAATCCCAAGGGAGGAGGAGGAGGAGAAGGCAGAGCACAGGAACACATCAGCCACTGGAAAAGAGGCCGGGCGGGGGGAAAGGAAGTGGGAGAAGATATGGAATTTGCATTCCCTTTCAAAGAGAAAGAGAGAAAAGGAAAAGATCAGGATTCAAGCATACACCTACCACCCTTTTAATCAGCTGCAAGAGAGCAGAGGAAAAAAAAAAAAAAATCACAATAAGCCATCCACAGAGGGAAAGGAAGGAGCAAACAGCAACAGACCCGGCTTACAATGCCCGAGACACCAGCAGGACCCCCCCCTCGCGGAGGGACCTGCCATTACACGGTAATAAATAAATAAATAAATAAAATATAAAATAAGTAAATATAAATATAAAAGAAAATAAATAAATAAAAAATAAAATAATAAAATTAATAAAAGCATCATTGCAGAAAGTTTGTAGCAATAGGTGCTACTATTTCACTGAGAGTTATAATGTTAACTAGGCAAAATAAACTTATTTACACTCTCTGAGTAATAGCCTACTGAAAGAGTGCACACAAATACAAGGTACTTTGAAATAATAGAAAATGATGCATTCATTTTAACGTATAGAATAACTTGTGTTTTAAAATCATATCGGGGTTACATTGGTCCTTATTATAATGGTGTTTAAGCACATTTGATCAAAAATCAGTAAAATTTTGCATCAACAAGTATGAATAACAATACCACTGTCTAATACCACTTCTAATGAGTCTCTGTCATTGGTAACACTCCTGCCTAAACAATCGGGGAGAGACAAACTGCTGCCTTTTCATTTTTTTTTCTGGTAATGTCCTTTTATAAAATTAACCATCAAGCTGCAAGCAAAGAAAAACTCTTGGCAACTTTTATCTTGCTTAGGCAGGCATACCTGAAGGGAATATCAACACAAAACAACGAACCCTTCGCAGATACCGCTCTCAGCAAGTGTGGAATTCTTCCGCTCAGGCTGGAGAGCCCCTTCCCTGTCAGCCCCCAGCCCTGCCCTAGACACACACATGCTCTAAGCACAGAAACCACGTATGAATTTCAAAGTTATCTTCAGCACAGTTAGCACCTTTCTGCAGCAGGCTTCTGATAAATTAGATGAGCCTTTCCCACAGGTGACCACATCTGCCGCTTGGTTATTTAAATGCCTTTACACAGCTAAAAAGGAAATGAGAAAGAGGAGGAAATAGAAAGAAGCCCAGTTGCAGTAAACTGTCTTCTATCTTCAGACAACTGCACACCAAGCATGTATCAATAAAATATTTCAACTAGAAAAAGTTGATTTACATTTCACTGTTCATTCATTTAATTATAGCATTTAAGTTCTTCTACCAGGTTGAAGAAAAGAAATCACCATATTTTTTTTTAATAGACCCAAACACTTGTTTAAAACACAGAGGAAATGATGTCAGCTCTTTGGGGCAAAGAATGGAGAACTGTGCCAGTGATAAGCAGAGAGGAAGCCTATATCCTCTTCCAACACCTTCTCCGTTAACCAGGTGGCCATTTTTATTTTCTGCTGGTTTCTCCACAGCCAGCTTAAATGTCACCATCTCAACAGTGGCTGCAAGCCACCATGCTTGCAAACATACTTAAATATATCATGAGAGGAGAAGAGGGAAAAAAAAAACATATGTAAAGGCTTCCATGCCCACCATTCGCCTAATTAAAGACAGTCTAGAAAATTATCTGGCAAATGGAAATAAAAAGTGGGTGATTTTGATGAATCAAGGGGAGATGGAAATAAACTGACATCTCAAACTATTCAGGAGAGATTTTGTCTGCATGGATTCAAAAGTTCCTTAAAAATAAGCTTTTCCAATTATAGAAGAACGTAACTCAAGTTCGTATCTTAACCAGCAAACAAACATCCTGGCATCTTCTAACTGTAGCTGCAAGACTGCACGAGCTTCTCTTCAGATGAATTTTATTAAAATAAACTGAATTTTACATACTACGTGGTGACTTAACACATTGTTTACACACACTGACCTGTATATGCACTAGGAACAGCACGTGGCACCGAGTTGCACCATCCCATCAGATATTCGCATCCCTTCTTACCAAGGCCTGGCCCCAAGTTACTTCCAAGCCACATGTCATCTTTATTTTCCAATTCAACACTTGCAGTACACAAAATATCTTCCAGCCAGCTTGTCCAAAGGCTGAGCTGATACACCCCAACTGCTTTATAAAAGACTTGGGCTCTCTCCTCATCATTTCCACATCTTCGCTTTTACACCCAATAGTTTTCCCCCATCTCTCTGCTTTGCCCCCTCCACACTTTTTCTCCCTCAGCTTCCACTGCTTTTTATTTCTCCCATCCTGACAGCTCCTCTTTTCAAGCTACTGCTTTTTCTCCTCATTGTTCTCCAACTCTTCACCTCTGTAACCTCCCATCTTCCTCTGCTGTCTTCTTCTTTCAGCCTACCAATCACATCTGCTCCATAACCTCCGGCTTTCTCATTACACCATCCCTCCAATTTCCTGCTGTTTTTTAGTCTGCCTCTACAGGTTCTGTGTTTTTGGCACTCCTAAATTACAGTTAGGATCATAAATATTGCCCCTCTAATGTCCTCTTCTACTTGACGAGCACTTGACCATACGATCTTCTCAAAAAATTAAGTTGCTGTCTGATGTGTAAATGCAGAATCCACATATAGCTGAGCATCAGCCCTATCTGGTAAAAACCCTGAACTTCATCTAACAGGATTTATTTCCCCCCTGTTAAATCAGTACTCTTTTTTCCATTGATTCCTGGAATTTTGTCCCAAAAATCTCAACGTAATCGCTGCTGTTACTTAAAGGATAGCACCAGCTTTCTTTTTCTCCAGCGGTACCTACACAAAGACATACAAAGCAAAAATGAACAGCTCACCTTTACTAAAACTGCATAACTGTTAGATACACGGAAATCCCCACGGGGAAAAGAAAATATGGTCTCTAACCATGAGATTCAAAAGAAAAGCTTAGCATGGAAAATTAAAAAAAAAAAAGCCTTCTTCTGATCAAATATTTTTTTCTAAGTAACAAGAGACAAGCA
>JAVCKT010034497.1:0-19465 GCA_032273925.1 Rhynchotus rufescens
ATTGCTCATATGAAATTTACTCCTCTGGAACCCCAGTTTATCTCTGGTTCTGGAAGGCTGAAGCTTTCTGAAGCTTTATTTTGCTTTCTTGAAAATACCAGATAAAAAGAACCCTGTATTTGCAAAATAATGCAGATGCCTTTCTTAAAAAGGCCCTCAGCTGTTATAAGAACAGTAAAATTAGATGTTACCACTTATGTATAAAATACATAGAAGTCCTTTCTTGAGCTACATTAGCAACATAACCATATCATGGTTATGGAAACTAATTTTTTGCATGTTTTGTTCTTCAACATCATAGCAAATACTACCTGACGTACAAAGGGAATATATATGTACATATTCAAATTGAGATAGTATTTTATTCTATAGCAATTAAATAAATATCAGATGAATTTCTACTACCCTTTGTTTAGCTCTATGAGGCTCAGCTGTGTTGCTTCTAACCCTAACTACATCACTTCAAATTACCAGTAAATTAACAGAGTAACACTTTCAACCTCAGAGCAGACTTGATCCAAATAGTCTTTAAATGCCATTTCTGTTCCTATTAACCTAAAGATCGGCATAGCAGATATTTTTGTAAGGCTGCCCAGCAATACAGGGCATTAATGGCTAAGTTGTGACAGCACTTTTCATGATGATTTATGATTCAGTGTTTAACTTGATTACTCCACTGCTGACTCTGAATACTATTTCAATTAGTGCACAGAAGGTCACATCACAAATATTCCTCTATAATCTATTCCTATTAACACTAATACACAGAGTAACCAAATCTTTTCACCCTTGTTGATTCAAATCATCCACAGCACTAACTGCAGGCTTGTTTACCAGTTTACCGCTCTGGACACATCCGAAATGGTAATTTTCAGTCCTTTGAGTATCATTAATAGCTGTACCATGACATCGTGAATAAAGCATCCCTCTGCTACTGCATGTGCATTAATAATTATCAAAGGCTCAGATATATTAAAGAGAAGGTACACTTTCAAAAAGAACTCCAGTCCAAATCATTATTTTCACAGCTAATTATGAGGGGGGAAATAATGAGAGAAAACAGTTAAGAAACATAAAAGGAAAGGTCACTAAGTAAAATAAGAGGTTTTATATAAAAGTAAGACACTAGAACTAGGAAGATGAGAGCGTTCTGTTCCCTGATTCATATCTAGTTCATTCCTGCACATGCCTGAGGTTGAATGTGGCACATGAGGAGCGAGTTAAGCCTGGAAATGTAGAAAGGGAGGCTGTGTCCTTTAGTGACCTCAGCCAGGACCCTTGGCCAGCTCTCACTGCCTGCCTCCAAAGGCACTTGCAGAAGCTCTTGGGTTACCTCCCACATCAGTCCAGTTCCTTCAGTTCTTGTTCCAGCTCCCTCACTTTCAGCAGTGTGGAACTGTCTTTTCCCTATTCCATACCTGAGCTTCGCTGCAATCAGCTTGGGACGCTGAAGTCCAGGCAATGCATGTCCCTGGATGCCAGAAATGCCAGTCCCAGTGCAGTGTCCTCTCTGGCACTGGTGAGGACATTCCTCCTTCCAAACCTCAGACACACAGACGTTATGGCTCTCTTCTGACCTAGCTCTGTCTTAAGTCTCCCCTGTAGACAGCTGAGACAATAAAAAGACTTCGAAGCTGATCTAATAAAGTTTCCAGGTATCATGTTGAATTATGCTATAATATTCAAGTATGACTAAACACCCTTATAGGAATTAAGTTGAATTTCTAGCATTTGAAGAGTTTTTAAAAAACAAAATAAAATTTTATTAGTGTTGTTTTGAAGAAGAATACATTTTCAGTCTTCTTTAAGTTTTTTTTTCTGGTTCTATAGACAGACAATTATTTGAATTAATTGGCATTAGTGGATTTGACAACATTAAAGTTTTACTTCAGATCAGGAATACAGTTTTAAAGCAAGTATCCCTATTTTTCCTACTTTCCATGTTGTGGTTTGATTCGCAGAGCAGTCTTAGAGTGCGAGAACTGGATTCCCTTTCGGATGAACCTAGCCCCAAAGATGTGGTCTAGAAGCCACCTAATGAGCGTATATGAGTGTTCATTACATGGACCATACTAGAATGAATCCAAAGTAAAATCCCCTTCAAAGCATTATTGTGTGCACTGAGTCCTTAGTACCAGCTGTTCTGCTCTATAGAGACTTGTTTTGTCCTGCACAATCCACTTAACGTAATCATTTAAAACCTAAGTATTAGACTTGTAGAAGTCACCCATTCTAATCAAATACACCACTTTGATTTGGCAGTAATTGATACTTTGATCTATTAGTGATGTATACACCTGGAAAGTAATGAATGTTTCAAAACTGAATTAAATTCCTTCATTATTACATTCATTATTTTATAGATAAGTTTCTTTCTTTTTCTTTTTTCTTTTTTCTTTCTCCAAATATTGCATTCACAGCTAGCTTACACAAATCTGCTGTTAATTTGCACACAGATGTCACTCTCTGCAGGACATAAAAACAAAGTAGAGATAGCCAGCAGTATTATTTGTTGCTGCATCATACTTACAGAAGCTGCCTGGCTTTCATGTGTGCTTTTTATAAAACAAAAACAAGCTCTCCAGACAGAAAAAGGACAAAGCTTGCATGTGTTGTTTACATATATTTATGGATATATCCATTTATTTACCATAGTGCTTTCTGAAAAACCACGAAATTGCTGAAAAGCTAGAATTGCTTCTAGAGCAATGGCAGTGCTACAAAATGTGCCTGACTACAGTTTTTGGACAATATTTTCAGAGGAAAGGGAAAGTGACAGTCTATTTTCCTTCAGAAGGAAGGCAGCTAGTTTTACCATGATGAAACTTCCCCCCCAAAAAAGGGATCTTAGGAAAGATCTACTGTGCCCATGTCCTTTCTCAAATGGCTGGCAGATACTGGATTCACTTTCGGGAATTACTGCTTGGGAATACATGCGTGCTGGCGACGTACAGATAGAGGGTTACAGCAGTACCTTGCTGAGTCCATAAATCCATAGGTAATGACCCATAGAAAAAGCCAGAACCTTCAACATTTCAGGATACAGAAACCCATAGATACCTTCTGTAAGAATTTTAGCATTTTACCTCTGGTGTAGACAGTAGAAATTAGTATATGAGCATAGACAGCACTGATTTTCCATTTTCAGCCCTGATTTTGTGCCCACACACTACATAGTAAGACATTTGGAGAAGTATTAAAGGAATAGAGTGTCTAAAGATCTGCAGAAATTCTATAAGAAAAGCTTTTTGATATGAGGAGGCCTGCTTTGATGCACTGACTGTAAATAAATATAAATAAATTACCAAACTCTTATTTTGTTATGATATTGCTTGTGATATGTTACTTATGCCACTTATAGTATTTTAAATTTAAAGTGTTCTGAATTTCTACCCAGACTGATAAGAGTTGAAAGAATATCACTGTTTTTTGCAGATATCCCAATGTCATAATATATATGAACCCTTTATTCCTGTGATATAAATATATATATATAAAAGAATACCAGTAACAAAATCTCTTTCATATCTTTGGTACTTTCTGTGAACTTCCACATTCCTCAAATTCCTGCTCTTTTTTGTATGAGGTAAAAAACTGAAGTGTCCAAGTGATCTAAAAAGGATAAAAGTCTACTTGAAAGTAATTGTCTGCGATAATTTCAACTGTATGACAGAAAATAATTGCCTAAAATAGTCACGACAGTTAAGTCTCAAGTGAGACTTGGGAAAAAAAATAGCAAATAAAATAAATGCTCTTTTCTTCTTCCTCAGTGGAAATTCGAGAATATTTGCAGACAATCTATAATTGCATAGGGTAAGTACCCAAACATAAGACCTGCAAAGAGTTCTCTAGGAAAAGAATGAGCATTTGCTGAGGTGAAGCAAGTCTCACTTCTTCTGCGCCTCTAAGTGAATGTAGGAGTGTCACTTCATAAAAGTATATGCAAAAGTGCTAATCTGCTTTAACATATACTTAACATTTAATGTTATCCTTATGGAAGGTCAGATTCCTTCTTAAAGAAATAAGACAACATTTTCAGATGTCAAAAGCAGTCTGAATCAATGCAGAACAGAGGGAATGGAAAGTGGAGAAGGGCAGACTGGAGGGAACAAGTGCAGAGGTGGACAGAGGAGAAGGCTTTGATAGGAATACAGAAAGAAAGGACTGACACAGGCAAAGCAGCAGTGATGCTGTGGGTGGACATTCTTGAGGACAGGGAAGAAATGTCTGTGAGCACTAAAGGCCACTTCTCTCCAAAGCCTGAAATAGAGTCATCAAGTTACATCTTTCCTCATTTGCATGGCAAATGGCTGCACAACTGGCAAATTTTGTATCTCCTTCCAACTGGAATGGAAATTTACACAAGAATCAGAATTTTGTTTAGTTCTTTCACTGATGTGGATTTGAATATCTCATGCTTCCTGACATGAAAGAAAATGTCCATAGTTTCTTTATTTTTCGGGGGGTGGAGAGGGTGGAGATTGGTTTATTTGCTCTACTTTTTTATTTTTATTAAACATATTTTCATTAATTTTTATTTAATAAAATATATTTATTTTATAAATATATTTTTTATTAAATTAGGACATTGCATAAGTAAATTAAACTAAAGTAAATTTGGAACCTAAACACGAAGAAGAGCATATGGTACATGATTCTCAAAACTGTTGGCTTACATTAAAAATGCTGGTGAGTTCCAGAGCTGTAGGAGATTTTTTTCAAGTGATATTAAAAGCCGTTAGAAATTCACTTTCCTCTAATATTTGCTATATGGGGTTATGCAGAAATGGGTAGATTGGCGTCAGGAGTAGAAGAAAAAATGGAACTGTCAATATTAGATCTATTTTAATGACCCTCACCAAGGATCTAGAATTGAGGTTACATAAGGAATTGTAGTTTCAATTCTCTAAATCTTGTCAGGAATTAATTTTTCCGTGACCTAGTTTTTATACGTAAGTTTCCTTTCAGTTGTTGTTTCTGGTGTGGGGGATACCTCAGCTAAGATTTATGTCACAAGATTTTGCCTACCCTGTTCCCAATCATTACTAGAACCAGGAGTAAGAATCATGAAAACCGATTCAGAAAAAAGTGTTGACGTTCTTGGATCTTATATGCTCACAGGGATTTAAGTTTTAAACAAAGAACCACATCATTCTTACTTAATATGGATTCTCTCACTCAAACCTAAAAGTAAATAAACGAATAAATAAGTGAACAACCAAAATCTTCCTTCTAAAACATGAAAATGTTCTCGGCCAACAATTTGATACTATCCTAGGGATATACAGAGACTGAATTAAAAGGAAAGATCTTCTATCAGCTCCTTTTTGTTTGTGCATTGTTTGTCACAAGATCCGTTTTTTAGCCTGGAGATAATGTGACAGTTGACTCTAGCAGTAACACAGTACTCATTAGTAAGCTTGACAGGGAGGTGCCAGCAGCTACTTGAGATTGTATTTTATCAATCTTCATGGCTCATTTGGGAGGTTTGCTACACTGTGTTCTACTCCCAGCGCTCAGTGGGACAGGGGTGAGCAACCATGAGTATGTCTAGAAATGGAGATGTACACAAGCTCTACGTGACCAAATAATCTATTCTTGTTCAAAAATTTACCTAAGTGGGACACTTGCATAGTGTTTTTAGTCTAAATTTTCTAGCATTTGTATAGATGTAATTCTATATGACTATGTTAGAATAGTTATTCGAAAAATTTAAGAAGTGGAAAAGATGGATGCAAACATTAATGCTGTTCTTCAAACTGTGTCATCAATCAAAAGCATCAGTATATAGATACTTCGCCGATCTTATTTGCTCTCTTTTGATTTTTACCATGGTATTTTTAGTGGATTATGATCACTTTGAAGTAATTTAATGCTATCTTTTTAATTCAAAGTTGCTATTGATTTGTAGTATAGTGATTCATCACCAATCCCAAAATGAAATGATTTTGAATCATTTCTACCACAGTCATTAAACTGGAGTAAATACTATGAGATAGAATAAAAATAAAAATTCAGTAGTTATTCTTTCCTCTCTGCATGATGAGCTTTTCAGAGGCATTAGGATTGTGTTTTCTCTATCCCTATAAAAGATAGCCACATATTCATAAAATAGACACGAACTGACATTCTTAGTTATTTGCAATGTTCATGAGCTAGTATTCTGGGTAAGACATTAAATATTACAAGATTCATAATAAAATCACAACTGTTGGCAAAATTAGTGCCTGTTGTGTCTGTACTGGTGAAATATTAAATATTGATTCAGTTTTCTACTACTGCATGATAGCAATGTCCCCTAGATTACCAGTCAGGAAAATAGTGTGTCAGCTTTTGTCATGCAAGAAGTAATGTTTTAATCTATTTAGGCTGTTGGTGCAGTATGAATTACCGAGATACCATATGTCCCCTGAAACACATGGCAAATTTATCTTGCCTGAAGAACAGCAACAAGAAAGCATTTGGCTCTGTGTGCTCTAATATTGAGCATTTTTAAAAATAGAGTACTTGTTTATGTGCTGTATTTATCAATATGTTTCGTATGCTGATTAGGAATGGGAGTGCAACAGTAAAGAACAGGTACAAAGCAGGCTGACTTTCCCCATTCAGATTCTTTGTTATGCATTTATATTGCATTGTTTTTTTTTTTCACATTTCAAAGTGCCACTTAGTACTATAGAAACATAGTTTGTTTCTATCTGCAAAATACAAAATAAAATAAAACTATGGCTAACCACAGATTACTGTAGTAAAAAAGGAGAAATACCTGAGCTCAGTCAAATTCACTGAGTAGAGACAGCATACACAAAAAGTAACCTAACTCAGGGACTTCAGTAAGACGAGCAGAGTTAAGGAGCACACACCAGGGAAAGAAAGACATGAGGCTGGACACCCATCTAGGGAGCAAGCATATGTTTAGAAGGAGAGGCAAGATGAGAAGATTAACCTAGAAACTTTTTAAAGGGAAAGACAGAGCCACTTCTTCAGCAATGAATAATAAGTTACAATATCAAGAATAATAAATATTGCTTTCACTAGGCATATAAAATTATATTTTTGAGTTTTCTGTGTTCTTTTATTAATATTTCATCTGTTCATACCACTTACATATTTGTTTCTGACAGTCCACAAACATGTATGATCTGCAAGGAAATTTAGGTTTTAAAGCTGGGAATCAATGTGTGATTTAATTTTCTCAACAATATCATTACTGAAGTAATGTTAAGCCTGTAGCAGAAAACCATCAAAAACCAAAATTCACTGTTAGGACTGCATCATGCCATATGTCTTCTAATACTTAATTGCAACAGGGGCACAAAAAGCAAGTCATTAAACTTGCACCCTATTGTGCATAGGTATTAGAGGACATATGGTACATTTCAAGTAGAAGCATAAAATTCTATGCCTTTATTCTATTTGTGGCAACTGTTTTTAATATAGGACATTTTTGTTGCTATTTTGGTGTTTTTGGAATTTTTCCAGGAAAATTTGATAAAAATTATTTTACAAGTTTAAAATTTACAACAGCTGTTTGCTCTAAACTTGTATCATCTTTTTTTTTTATAGAGATTTGAAAAGTTTTATATATTCAAAAATAACTGACAAGATTTTTCTCAAATTAAAGGAACTGAGTTTACAGAGGAATGGAAGAAAGGTCGTATTATGCAAGTTGTTTAAATGATGACAAAGTGCAGTCAATTTCCAGAATAAACAAATGTCCATAGCCAGATGCATCCAATAGTTGTTGGCTGGACTATTTTTTCTTCTACATATTCACCAGGGATTTAGAGAAGGTAGCACACCAAGAGAGCCTTCAGATTACACCCTTTTGAGTAGTCAAATAGTAAACTAATAAAAAGGACCTCCAGAAACCTCAAAAGGTTTAGTGGAAAAACATGGACAATAAGCTTAAATGAGGATGAATATATGACTTCTTGATGATGAAGAAATATTGGAAGTCAGAGCTCTGTTAAGGGCAGATAGTCCTCAAAATCTGTATGCCGGGGGAGGAAGTCTTCAAAACTTTGGTCATCATCCAGGAAAGGTAGGGAGAACAAGACAGAAGCTATTATTTTACTCCTCTATAAAACTTTGTCAGTCCCACGTCTTGATTATTGTGTGTAATTCTGGTCTATCCATAGACTTACAAAATTGATTTTAGGAAAGTATAAAGAGATGGAAAAGCTGATTTATGAGGAGCAACTAAAAAGACTTATATTCTTTAATTTGGAGAGATTGAGGAGAAGAGATTGAGGACAATGCAGTTGAAATCTACAAAATCATGAAGGCAGAATTGATAAATGGTAAATGCAGAAAATGACAAATTGGTAAATGCATAATTGATGCTCACCAAATCTTGCATTATTAGTTCAAGAGGTTACTCATTGAAACAGTAGGACTTTAAAACACAAAATAAATTTTTTTTTCCAGAAGAGTAATGAAATTTTGGAGTTTTTTTTAATAGGAATTATGAAGTATGGGTCCAAATAAAACATAGAGAGAAGGTGTAGGGATAAATACTTTAAAGGAGGGAATGGGGTCAGACTCTTTTGAGTGGTGGCCAGCAACAGGACTAGAGGAAACGGCCACAAACTGAGGCACCAAGAGTTCTATGGGAACTTAAGGAAAAAATTCTTAACAGTGAGGGTAGCAGAGCACTGGAACAGGCTGCCAAGAGAGGTTGTGGAGTCTCCTCTGGAGATCTTCCAAACCCATTTGAACGCAATCTTGTGCCACATGTTGTAGGTGACTCTGCCCAATCCTTTTCCTATTTTTCAGTTTTATTCTCATTTTCAGTTGCAAAATTCTTACTGATGTCTATTAGGTAGATTTTGCTTCTTCTCTGTTAACTTTTGAGTAGTCAGTGTTAAGCAAGCATATGAATGATACTGATGACCTTTACGTCCCAGAGGATCAGAATGTAAACTAATCTGGATAAGGTAGCGTTAACACGGTTAACTGACAAAATATTGAAGATAATGTTCCAGCACAATTTTCAGAAATTTATTGGATATCTACTTAAGAATAAAACCTAGTAAAGATTCCATACTTATAAGTTTGATGCATTGTGTCTATACACTAACACCACAGTAGGTATTTGTGACATTCCCACAGTTTCACTTCTCTGTGTTTTTAAACAGCTTTATACAGGTAAACCTTAATCCACTTACATTCTCTTACTTTAAAGATTCTCCGTTGTCAGATTCTGGACATACATCTCTTTCTTTTTCCACTCCTCATTCTGCAACTCTTCCCATAGTTTCTATATATGGCAGAAGGAAGTGTATATTTGTTTTCCGTAGCAGAATATCGTTAGGATAGGATTATTAAGGTAAAAGATAAATAAAATCGAAAGCAAATATGTGAATATCTCTTTGAAGTTCAATGCAATAAAGCAAAAGTTGTACTATTTAAACAACTTTGCTCCTGTATTAATGCAGCATTTCATTCAGGCTCTGTTTTCAAGGTGTTTTCCCCCTTGGTGCCCTGATACAGACATTTGAGAAAAAGTGAACACCAATATGAACTTTATGAAATGTCAGTAATTGCAGTTCATGCACATAAACTCATTATATAAAACAGAAAAGCCTTCTTAGATTTTTTTTTCCTACAAAATAGGTAAAAAGATTAGCTCACATTAAGGTCCAGTGGCCTGCAAAATTAAAATTGTTGGAGCAGAAAAAATCCTCAATCAGATATTTTAAAATCTGAATGATAAGATCAACAATGGGCTACCAACAAAAATTCAGAGGTTTGGAATAAATCATATTGTATCTCAGGTTTCTGAACCTTAAGAAGATTATTTTAGAACTCAACATCAAAGTGAATAACTAGGAACCACATAGGAAACAATTTACTTAACTACATTAATGTACCCATAAAGATTCCCAAAGCCCTGCTTGGAGAGATTCATAAAAAATGGACTCTCTCAAAAATTTTTTACTTTGCCACTGTTTTACTATAACTTATTAAAGACATACATGTAAACATACATATAATACTGATACTATAAATATTTAGATTACTAATTTATATTGATATCAAAGATATTACATAGGGAAAGCAGTGAGCATAAGCACCTGCACTGAACACTGTGGAAAGTAAATGTCTGTGGATGGAAATATATGGGGCTTTTGAGTAAACAGAATTTATTTTCAACCTCAGAATTAACAAGGTTTGCATTACCTTTGCAAAGGAAATTTTCTTAAAAATAAAATATCCAGTTATCGCCCTTGATCCAAGTCCTCCTTGCACTACTGGGATGATGGGACTCCAGAAGAATGCTGATTTTCATTGTCTTGTTAATTCAGTCTCTCTTTTAATAATAGTCATGACATTGTCATACACTTTTTTGCTTGCTTATTGGTTCTTAAAAGGTTAGTTGCTGCTAATCCATAGAAAAGAGATCATATATAAGAGATAGCACTGCAAGAGAAGTGGCTGGTGCTGGTGTGTGTAGAGGATAGAAGTATCCTGAAAAAATGCAAGGGGCCAAAGGGATGGAAATTCTTCCTAATGGAAAGTTTTCTTTCTTTCTATGATATTGATTTTTATTGAATTCCAACTAAATGTCAAATTAAAAAAAAATCAGGTCCTGTCACTATACAATATGATCTTAGATAAAGACTACTAAACATATATGGGAGAAGACAATGTCCTTACACATAGATAGTCTCAGATGACTAAGTTCCAACATGTTATCCAGCGTCTTAAAAAATCAGCAACTTAAATTTTAAGCAAAAGAATTACTTGTTAATACAACAAATAGCTGTATGAAAACTTAGTAAAATACAAGTTTATTTAGTCATATTGTGGGTAAGATGCCAAAAACAAGTTTTCAATGTCTATTATTTCTGTCTTTGGCTGCTTGAAAATACAGTTGGCAAAACAAAGCTGTCTGAAATCAAAGAGTATACAGACTTTCAAGTATTTAAATGTTATTCATTCTCCAGCTCATCTATGACAAACTTCAGATTTGTGTGTGTGTAGGGAGAATAGTGGCTTGTCTTTTTGTTTTGTTTTGTTTTCAGGGTTTGTTTGAATCTTTCTTTTGCAATTTGCAGCCACAAAATGATATTTTCATATTTAGGAATTATATTTTTGAAACACTGCTAACTTTGGTCCTGTCTTTAAAACAAAGACTGTAGATGACTGATCTTTACTGCTTAAGAGAAATAATTCAAGCATCAGAGATCCCGGTCAACATTTTTTTTTTTCAGTTGATTTAGGAAGTGGATACTTCAAGATGCCTTTAAAAGTGTCTGTTTTACATGAAATATTCTGAAAAATATATTAACATTTGAGGAGTTCTAGGTTGTTGGTCAGAACCACCAGTCACATTAGACAAGAAATGATTTTTTATTTTGAACACTGTTACAATCTCATAGCCCAAATACTCTATTTTTTTTTAATATTGTCATGTTATCTCAAGTTTTATTTAGTATCTGTTTAATCTATGCGTTGGATGAACTGTGTGTATCAGCTGGTACAAAGCTGATACAAAACCAACAAAAAACTTCATGCTAACCTAGCTGTTAGCTGACATTTGCTAAGTAACCATTCAGAGTCAAAGTATTATTTGTTATGACCTTTGCTCATGTGGGTCTCACTGCCTAGATGGTTCAGATACCTTGGATAATCAAAATAACCTCTGGAAGTCCTTCCCATAACAAAACTATAACTGATGGTGTTGCTGCTCAGTAGTATCTGCTATCACTTGGCAAAAAAGAAAACAGAAGAAAGAAAACAAAATGGATGCTTTCATTTCTCAGGTTGTAAGGTCTTGTTTAACCATATGAGGTTAGTATCATGGGACACCACCATAAGTGGAAATACATTTTATTTGAGCTGTGAAGATTCTTAGCTGCTTATGGACATGAATTTCACATCCTCCAAACATTCAAAATGACCCTACTTCCTACTGTAACACCTTCAGATCTCCATAATGATTCCTATATTAGTTCCTCCACTCTTGCTGTAGTACCCTTATGGGCTTGACCTTCTGCCTGGGCAAGATGCAGCCCAGTCCTGTTCCATGATACATATGCACTTACAGACCCTCTGCTCATACCAGTCATGTCAGTACATTTATGTCTAGCTATGGAGACCCTTCATAGGCCTTCTACTAATTCTTAGAAAACTTGTTGAAATTAATCATCTTTAGCTCTGCTATTACCCAGTCAAACTTGCTTCACATCAAGCAATGAGTTGGCAATGGCCAGAAGGTGATCGGGGCTAATGGATGAGTGAAATTTTATTTGCCCACAAAAGCATTATTTTTCATTTGGAAAGCAGCGTAAACAGCTGGGGAGAATGTGATGAATGGAAGGAGGGCAATTTGGGGTGGCATTTTTTTGTTAACTTTATTGACTTACTCTGTCTAACTCATCAGACCAGATCTTCCCAGTTTAAAAAGTCTTTTGGTTCATACAATAGTGAAAATTTCCTTTAGAGATTTTGAAGATGTACCCACTTTAAAGAAAAAAATTCAGGCCAATTCACCTGGACACTCTTGTTTACCTGGGCTCCACATTAGATGGTCCACTGTATAGATCATCATATACCATTATATGGTATATGATATAATGGTATATAATGTATGATTCTATGGACCATCCATATGATCCATAGTAGACCATTAAGATGATCTACTGAGATTATTTTAATAAACAGTACCTGAGGAAACAGTTACCCTCATGTTTTTGTTTTTATTTTCATTACATAAGAAACAGGTCCTCAATTATAATTTTTATAGCATTGCTGTGGACCTCTCCTCTGTTAATACCCCTTAGTTACTTACCTGCAGTCAGGTTTCTGGAGTGTAGATTTCACAGGCCATGAAATCTGTGGATATGTATAATATAGATTACAAAGCTTAAGAGAGAGACTTATTAGTAACTCACATGAAGAAAAGATTGCAAACACAGTTCAAATCTTTTTTTTAGATACCAGAGAATCCACATAAAACAGATATACCTTCTATGAGCAGGAAAGCTTCATTGGAAATGTAGCTTGTATGACAGTGAAAAATATCAGTTGTGACACAAAAATACACAGGAAATCAGGCTTGTTTCAGTAGAACTATATATGAGCATTATTGAATATTTTACATGTGAAATGGGTATGAACCTCTCCTCAGCTATATCATGCTATGGTTGGAAAACTGTGCTAGGGCTCTGCTAAAGGCAGGGCTCTTGCTTTGCAGAGCTACGTGTTTTGGATCTACAACACTATTGTGAGTAAATATTCAATCGTGAAATTTGTAACATGATGCATTTCAAATGATTTGCTAGAAATCTTCTTACACTATGTTTTCTTCACCATTATTTCCAGCTCTAGAGAGACTACATGATTTTACTAGCAAAACTCACTGTTTCTCAGATCAAATTACTGAAAGTTCCTGGTCCCACAAAACACTGGCTACCTCTGTGCCTCAAACTGTGTGAGTGGAAAAGAAAGCTAAAAGATAGAGAAAAGTTATTTCTCTGTGTCATTCTTTTTGAAAAAGCAAAGATAACTTATAGCACAATTTTTAACTGCTAATATGGTTTTATAGAAAGTTTATCCATCTGGAATTTGGGCACCTGAACTGGGCAGACATGAAGAAAAGGGGCAGTATTCTTCCAGGTTGTTTTACAATATGAGCATTTCTTGGAGGCTTTGTTAGGGTCATTGCGTGACACTGCTTATTTGCCATCTATCTGAATTGATTTACTGCATGGTGAGTATTATTTCACTTTCATTTTTCTTTTGGAAGAAAAAAACCGTTCTTTATCCTATTCACCTGTTCTTTTTCTTTAACATTGGTAATGCACTTTGAGAGTCTGAGCTGCCATGTGCTCCTGAAATAACAGCTCGATTCTTTTAAAGGTTTTAGTGTATCCTCAGTATTTTCACCAACAAATAATGCACACTTCAATGATTTAGCTAAATCTCAGCTCTTTCAGATGCATGTCATCTGGACCAGATGGACTGGATAACAGTCATACTTTTCAAGGACTCTCTTGCCTTCTCAGTCAGAGTTTGTCTGTTTTAGAATTCTGGTCCAGCTCATTAATATTTCCAAGAGCTTCGCTGTATAAATATTAAAGAACGACCCATCTACTATTGTTGAATATTATAGATAGTTTTTGTTTGATAAAAATACACTGCAGAATCAAAATCTGCAGGAAAAGAAATGTCAAAAATGATTCTCTATATAAAATATCACATAATCTAAAAGTACATTGGCTCCATCATGTCCATTATAGTTTCTAAACCTTCTAAAAAGGATGTGAATAGAATTTTGGGTTGATTAGCATATCTAATAACTTCAATGCATTTTAGAGAACAAGTTATGGATGTTCACAATAGAAAGGCTTTAGACTGAAAAACAAGACTTATATGAGAGACAGCAACTGAGTGACTCTGTAGATGGGCAGTAATAAATATGTCCATGTTTCCCCCTGCGTTCATGGTTTTTTTAGGACAGCAGAGAATAGGTTCTGTGATCCATTTAAATGATCACTTCCCTGAATGTTTTGCCAGATCAGTAATACTGCAGTAATAATCATATCTGAGACCTCTAGAGGTTTACATTTAAGAAGAGACTTATACAAAAATACCAGTCAGAATGTGCATATTTTTAAATGGTGTAAAAAATTACTTCTGTAATGAGCTTGCATTTTCTTTCCCCATGTGAAACACTAGCTGAAATCATGATAAATAAATACAATGTCAGGTTAGAAAAAATGTTGTAGTTTCATGTTGTTGGTTTGCAAATTGAATTTTTACATAAAATTTACACTAAATGGAACCTCATTATACAGTGATGAGGTCCAGTATGATCCAAATCATTAAAATCACTGTACTGCTTAATGATTCACTAAGTGGTACTGCAGTGCCATAAATTTAGCACTAGTTTCATGATTCAAAACACCAGACTGAGACACCAGCAAATCGTATGTGGATCATTAAATTTACAATGAATGTCAGAGATGAAATAAGGGGGAAAAAACACTTTGAGAGATAGGGATAATATGTGCTCTAAGGTGACATCCATCAAGATAAATGATCTTATACCACTTGTGCTTGGATAATAATGGGGGGTTGTTTTTTTGTTATTCTTCATTTCATAATTTCTAAAAGGATTGGAAGTCTAAGCCCTTTAAGAATTAAAGCAGCTGTCATTTTCTGAGTACCTTGTGATCTATTTTATTTGTATTTATACAATCCACATTCTGCTGTTACATTCTTCTCTGACCCCATTGGGCCAGATTCTCCCCTCAGCAGGATCAAAGTACGGTAGGGAAAAAGCCACTTAGTTTAACGGAGTTGCCTTTGGATCATAATAGTGCAAATATGGATATAATTAGAACACCACATAATTAAATATTAATTTATACTTTTTTTTTTCCAGTCAGGACTTTTTATTATCATAAAGGAAGGTCAGTTAAGGAGGAAGATCCCATATGATGGTAATAAAAGCTCTTCTCTTTTACATTGCATCTGTACATATATTCTAACCTATTTATGTAAATCTATCTATCTATCTATAAAAAGAAGAATTATCCAAAGGAGCTGTATGGTATAATTCAAGGTAAAAAACAAAACAACAACAAAATTTTCTATCTTCATTTCTTAGAAGACTGAATTTTATTTTTTCTTTAGATTATTTCATTTTTTTAATCTTTTTATTTCCATGAGAGAATCTTTATCATGTCGCAAACATATTTAGAACAAGAGATATCACGTTAACTGCATTGTTAAAAAACATAACTCAAATGAGGTTTGATAAGTAAGGGCATAGATCTCAAAATAAAAACTACACACTTAATTTTCAAAAAAAAAAAAATCATGAGTATGACTGGAGAGCAGAATTTATAATTTTTTTCAGAAAGAGGTAAATTGAATAGAACACCATATATATATCACAGGATCACTAAACAGTTAAGGTTAGAAGGGATCTCTGGAGAGGCAACAAAGGGCAACAAAGATGATTAAGGGATTGGAACTTCTCTCCTATGAGGAGAGACTGAGTTGGGCCTGTTTAGCCTGGAGAAGAGAAGGCTGAGAGGGCATATGATTAATATGTATAAGTTCATGAAAGGGGAATGCAGGGAAGAAGGGGACAAGCTCTTCTCAGTGGCGGCCAGTGACAGAACAAGCGGTAATGGGTGCAAACTGCAACACAGGAAGTTCCATCTCCATGTGAGGAGGAACTTCTTCACTGTGAGGGTGACAGAGCCCTGAAACAGGCTGCCCAGGGAGGTTGTGGAGTCTCCTTCTCTGGAGGTCTTCAAAACCCGCCTGGATGCGGCCCTGTGCCACATGCTCTAGGTGTCCCTGCTAGAGCAGGGATGATCTCTAGAGGTCCCTTCCAACCTTAAACATTCTTTGATTCTGAGAGATCATCTAGTCCAAAAAGCCTGCTCAAGCAGGGGCACCTACAGCACAGGGCCCTGAGATGCCAAATGCAACCAAACGAAGGGCATAGATAATATGAAAAATAAGGCCTCTCGAATAAAAACAGAAAATACAAAAAGTGTGGAACACAAAAATGTAAAAAATATTACTGTTTAAGAAGCTGTATCCTGTTTTTTAATGCTAATTTGTCTAAAGCATATTAAATATGTGTGGAAACTCTTTTCTCCTTTTCTTCTTTTGTGTAAAATAAAATACTATGCAACCAAAAGTACAAAACTACATTTTTTTTTATAAAAACTTGGTTATGCAATGACTATGATCTTGAACCCACTCTCAATCTAAATTACTATTAATCCTATCAGTATTAGTAAAGATTAAGAAAATCATAGAATCATCAAGTGTAAAGTAAGGTGAAAGGAAAATGGATTAGTTTTCCTTCAGATACAGGAAATGCTACTAAATATGGATACATGAAAATATTGAACTTTCACCAGGGACAAAAAGTAAATGATTTGAGACCCTGGTGATCACAGAAGATCCAGACAACTTGACAGATATGAATTTATCTCACTTGTGAATGAGTAATCTTTGCTTACTCACTTGAGAGTTCTGAATTCATTTCCTTTGGAACACTTCAAAAGACACAGTTCATTTCTGTCTCTACCAAACATGTCCCTTTCTTATTTAAGTTCACTAAGTGTTTTGGTGGACTGATTTTACTGACTTTTTTTTTTTTTTTTCAAGTTTGAACAATTAACATAATAAAAACCTGCCAATAGTTTTTAGTCGTGTAAGAATGAAGTTAGATTAACTCTGTGATTATCATAAAGTCTATACTACTTTGATTATTACAAAGTCTAAAGTGCATCATATTTATATCAGTGAGGAAGAATCTATTAATCTTCTCTAAATTTTGCTTCAGTCATACATGAAAATTCACTTCACTTTGAAAATGTAATCAATATAATCAGTAACTGACTTCAATCTCATCCACATTTTATAAAGCTGAAATAAAGAGGAATCAGAAAGAGAACCAGTTCTGGCTCAGTGGGGTAAAATTGCTACCTGGGAAGTTGGTGCCTCAAGGTGCACCATGATGTGCCTTTCTAGAAGCGTTGCATACCCTCAAAGAGATGGAGAACTCCTCTGCTCTACCCTTTGGGTAGTTTTACACATTGATAGATCCCTTGAGCCTTATATTCTACAGCCTTGGCAAGCTCAGCTAACTCAGCCTTCACTCATACGTGAAATAGGCCATGGAAGTTAATATATCTAACAGGTAGTCCCAAGTATTCCTACCTTTAAAATAAAGAAAGACCTAGAAAAGCTCACATCCCAGATAAACTGAAGATCATTTCAAGGATTTTGATAAAAGTGTGTGATAGACAGAAGGAACGGCCTGAAAGTGAAACATAATTGAGTCAAGTTCAAACATTGAAGCGCTTGTGAGTAATTTGATTTTGGCCCCTGTTGGGGAAGGCTAGCCTTAGATGAAAAGATTTAGAAGGAGAAACCTAAACTATCAAACGAAAAAAAGGAATGTAAAAGGTTCATTTTTCTTTCAGTCTTAGACACCTCCCCCTCAAGCCTTCTCAAGTGAAGCTGATATCATATATTCCCATTTCTGTATCTTCCTTTCCTTGTCTTCTTATTTCCTGTGGTCTCTTCTGCTTTCTCGCATAAAATCACTGGGCTCAGTATGAACTGTGCTCCTCATAGTGAGGAACTGAACAAGCCTCTGAACAAGCCTGGAAGCAGTAAGTTACTGTTGCTCACAGGAGCAAGTCACAACAGGCCCTTGCTTCATAATAATGGGTTGTGTACAGATTCTTTATTCCCCCTAGCTCATCTGGCAGTAGGAGGTTATCTGTTCTTTTATAATAAGCTGTTTTACACGTGTCATGGGGCAAGACCTAGAAGTCCACCAAATACATTAGAGCCTCTGTGGTGTGTGAATCTAGTAAAGGATCATTAGGTGTGCCAGACCCTGGGCCTCTGAGAGGAGAAAGATCCCTAAAATCCTGTAGTTCATCGTGTTCAACTCTGTCCCTGACTACAGGAAAGCTTGCAAAGCCATGAGATTTTAAAACTTGAGATTTGAATTTGCACATTTTGTCCATCCTGAACAGCTAACCGACTAGGACAGTTATCCATACTTTTACTACCTGTGGTGGCAGGATCATTTTTTGTTCTCACAGTTAGAAACACAGCCTGAGGCTGATACTGACTTTCTAATGATAAAACTCTAAATTTTGGCTTATAGATGCAAGCACAAACGTGTGCGTTAGGCATTTAAGCTCCTTTGTAGCCAATATTATTACTTGATCTTGGAGAGTTCTTGAAATTTCCTCAAAGTAGTAAGTGACACTCGGTCAGATATACAGCCCTTTTGCTTGTGCTATAATGTTCATTGGGCCATAATATTTAAAGACACACACTGCATTTAAGGCTTCTCTTCACATGGTACAACCCATATAGAAAATATTCGCATGCTTTTCTTTTTCCCTATACAAAAGTCCTCTTTTGGCTGGAGAGGGAGAGGTTTATACTGTAGATCTGAAAGACGGACACTGATGACAGTGCTCTTTTGTATACACTTATGAGTCTAACAATTTTGAAGTCCTATTATTCGTTGTAATGATGTCCTGAATGGGCAGCAATGGCCTCAGCTGAGCTGTTTTACTTCTTTGAGTGATATGCTTCAATGCTGATGTTCCTGTTGTTACCTGAAAAGTACATCTGCTACATCTGACCTTCTAAAACCACATTAGTGAGACAAGTATGAGCTAGGTGACTGATAATAGCTGATGCACGTGCTTCCTAGTCCTGATTCTCTCTCTGCTTTATCTGTACTTCCATAAAGTGCTAATGATAAAAGGAAAACATGTCATTCACCTGAGAGGCACTGTAAGGTTTCTTCAGAAACAATAGTGTAATTTAAACAGGTTAAATCAACAACAGAAATATGTATCTTCTGCCAGCATTATGACAAAAAGTTTTTGTATTTAGAGTGAATTGTAAAGTACTCAATTTGCATAAAATATCTTAACTAGCACAGAAA
>JAVCKT010034498.1:12271-22844 GCA_032273925.1 Rhynchotus rufescens
TTAAGACATAGGGTGATTCTGTGTGACTGATTAGATCTATAATATGAATCTGTAGGCAAGGTGACAAATTCCTAAATTCCCACCATAATTTCTAGTACTGTGTCTCGTCCTAGAGCTTACCATACACTGAAATGACAGCCAGGATAAGCCAGGCAGTCCATTCAGGAAGGTACTTGATGAACACTAAGGCCATGAGAGCGCTTATCATGATGAGATAGGCTTGCTGGAGCCGAAGCGGGCCTTTCCAATGGATACAAATCATCCCCACCACACCAAAGTTCCAGATCATGAGTGCCAGCGTGATGTAGTCCATGGCAACGTTGTAAGTCTTAAAAACCTCACTAAAAATATGAAAAGAATAAAGAGGATTGTATTAGCTTAAAAGAATGGAAATAAAGCTACAGATGTGAGCTTCAGTTTTGTTTTTACTTTTTTAATTAAATCTTCCCACTCAGAGTATGAATTATGAACCACTCTTCATAAAGGGCATATTTTAACAGTGTTTTCTTTAGAGAAAAAATAAGATTCAAAAGCCAATTCTAAAAAAATATTAAATACATGAAATATGACATACACATTAATTCACTTACCCCAGGTAGATGAATGAGAAAAAGAAAAGCAGCAAAAGAGAAGAAATGATAAGCCAGCCATGGATCACCTGGAAAAGATATCAATACAGACAGTTTTTAGATTTCATATTTTAAATTTAATATTAGGTAAAAGTGTTTTAAAATTATTCTGCCTTTTGATTAAAGCAGGAAAATGACACTTTCATCTTTGGCTGTTACTCTGACACAGTAATTCATAGATAGACTTTTAATTGTTGTGTATTAATTTACTTATTTTCTCTGAATTGTGTGGGGGTTTTTTAAATCAAGATGTAATAAAACACAAGCTACTTTTATTGTATTTCTAGCCCACTCTGTTTGTACTGGTTTCATAACACAGCTGAAGTACTCAGTAGTAACAGAGATTGAAAACACAGTTCATTTTGTGCAACTGAAAAATATGCAATTAAAAACCTAACACTGAAAACCAAATAATCTGCCCAATAATTTAACAAAACAAAATGTTCAAGGTTGTACTCTAAAGGGGAAAGCATTGATTTAAACTTTTGATTTAAACGTGTCTTCAGACCAAAGATCGAATAGACTTGTAACTTGGGCAATTTTTCAACTGAAAATGAAAAAATTGTTTGCTGAATTCACAGATATGTAAAAGCAAATATAAAACCAGACATAAGATTACAAGGAGATAAGCAATCAGAAGTGATAATTTTGAAATTCAAACAGATAAATTTCTAAAAAAAAAAACTGAATCTTTTTGATCTGGTGTGTATAAGTGTAGGTACTTTAAGCAATTTATTTTGCACTCAGCCTCTGTCTGAAATTTTTTATGTTTTTTTTTTTTTTAAAGAAATTTGTCTTTTGTTTCTGGTCACATGAAGGATGTGCAGTAGAATTTTTTTATGTTATAGTTTTAAAAAACATTCATTTTCAGAGACTAATTTGAAAATAAAACCCATATGCAGAGACTGGAATAACCACATGTACATGAAGCAACACAGACTTCCGGCAAATTAAGAATTTTAGTTTACTTTCTATTAAGAGTTGAGTATTTTAATAAGTGCTTTAAAAGTTCTCAGTAATTTTTTTAAACATTAATTCTCATCCTCCAGGTTATGTTTCATAGCATGTCCCAAATTTTAAGAGAAAGCAAAGAAAGTTGTGTCATTTCTTTAAATATGACTTCTATTTGTAGCATAAGCTCTTAAAGTAGCTTGCAATCCAAGCAAATAGACTAGCACGTACCACAAGTGAAAGCTGCTGCTCTGTGATGGTGAACAGTAGAAAACCAGCAGGGTCAAACACCAAGGCCTTAGTTCAGCAAATGTTTACACACACTGTTGTCAAAAGTACTAATGGAGGCAACTGTTTATATTGTACATTTCATGCACAGGTATTTGCTTTCTCATTATGCATCTCAATTTGCTATCAGTTTTCAAAGTACTCTTTTCATACAAGTGATATTTCACATAAGTGCTGGCTATCATTTTTCTAAGTGTGTCATGACAGTTTATCACTTGTTGATTTTAGATTATTAAAGATTTATTAATATTATTATTATTATACAGATCAAGGCAGAAATCACTGCCCTAGGGATACTGCAGCTACCCAGTAAAGAGCTTTCAATCACAGTTTACCCATTTTCCCCTCTTGAAAGCAAAACAAAGTGCAACAAAGCTTTGTGCTAGCACCTAGATCCCAAAGACAGTGTCACAACTATGAAACAGGTGCAGGGGTCCAACTGCACCCTAATAAGTTCTGTTATGTGAAGCCTTGTTAAACGGGTCAACTAAGACCAAAAGATAACTAAGAATTTTCATGAGCAACTCTCGGACAGCTGACATGGCAATCAATCACTGTGCCATGCCTGGACTTGCCTAGGTTGCATCATGAGGTGGTTGAAGGCTTTCCCAGAAGAGCCTCCTCAGCCCTGTGTTTGTTCTAAGGACATGGGCTGATGTGCACAGTCCTGCACGCAGCAGTTTCTGGACACTGCTCTATGCTGTGTGCAGGATGTGCGGGAGCGGCTCTTTGAAACACGTGCAGCTTTCAAGCTCTGTGACCAGGTTTGTGCTTTGCAGTTCTTAACTGCAGAACAATTTCCCTACGTGGTCCAAGGAATAGGAAGCTTTGTTTGCTCTAGCCAAGAAAGCAGCTAGCAATGGTGGCACTGGGTCATCATCTCTCCGTCCTGGCAGAGAAAGGCGAACCACAAAACTAAAACAGCTTAACTTACCAGTTCTGCTACTTTTGCTAGTCCATCCCTAGCAACCCTTCATTTTGTTCCATCCTTGATAGTCCATACTAATAAATGAAACAAAATCAGTACAACCACTCAAGTCAACTACACGTTTGCTCACCTTATAGCACCTGTACTTGTAAAGCACAACCAAAAGAATGGTCATGACGATGATGACGCTGATCATGATGGCAGCATTCAGAATGGAATTCAGGGCTCTCTGTCCCACTGTCTCCGTCTCTTCTGTGAAAGGAGTGTAGATGCTATAACGAGAAAGAGTCAATTGAAGTGTCACTGTATATTCTGCCAATATTCCTCATGTGTGAGGCCAGGATCAAATGAAAATTCAGTAATCTTTTAATTAAGAGCTGCAAAAGTGACCATAATTTTCTGCTTAGGCAAAACCTGCAGGACAACATAGTACAACATCAAGCAAGCTTGAATTAGTAAAACAACTATCATCCTCCCTGAAAACATTTGTTATGTCTACATCCTTAGATTACTGTGGCTTTGAAAACATTATGGCTATTTTCTGCTTTGTGAAGCAAAAAAAAAGCCACCTTTTTTGACACAATCAGTCATTAGACTATTACTGTAGCTAGGCTTTTATAAGCACCCCATCTAGTGGATTTACAGTGAAAAGTATTCTCATGATTTCAAAAGGAAAAAAAAAAAAACCCACAAGGCAAGAGCTCAACTTTTTTTCTCAAGAGAAATACCATAAGCTGAGGAAAAGAAATAGCACAAATAAAATCTCAGGAAATATAACTGTTCGATCAAAAAAAATGTTTCAATAAAATACAAGCAACTTCTTCACTGTCCTTTTACCACATTCTTATGTTATACAAATATTTCAAAGCCAAGCAATACTTTGGATCACCTTGTTTAAATGTTTTTACAGTGGAACATTTAGACTGATCTGCTGTAGTTGTGACAAGCTCAATGGTCTTCCTTTGTCTCCCTTCTCCCCAGCCAGTTTTCAGTGAAACTGCTACTTTTTGGTAACATTAATATTTTGCCAGAACAACCTCTTTCTATACAGGAAGCAAAGCCTGTCAGGAAAAACCTCTATACAGCAGAAGCAAACCTCAAAAACCTCTTCCTCCTGTGTTTATATTTCTTTATCAAACATATATATAAGCAAAACATATCTTGATGTATACGTTACTTCATTTAATTAAGGACTGATTTTTTTCCTTTGAAAAAGCTTTGTATTCTAGCAGAGTACAACTGAAATAGCTGTGGCTCAGAATTGAGTTTACTTTATAAATACCACAGAACAGGCTGAAGTGTTAAAATAAAGACTGGGATTCAACCAAACAATAGCAAATAAAGCGATATCGTGCAGCCTGGTTGCCAGGCTGATGACAAATGAGAACAGTACCAAAAATACAGGGGCTGGTTTGTAGAAGGAAGAGAACAAAACTATTTTGGGGCTAGTGGAGGAAAAAGGGAGGCAAGAGGAAGTTCATTGCATGTGAATTAAAATACTGAGATGGAGAGTAAAGAAAACAATCTAAGTGGGTCCATTGAAAAGACAGGGAAAACAAAGTTTGATACATACAGCTGTCCATCCTTGCGCGTATAAAAGCTGACAGACTTGATGGTTGCAACAACGACCACCATGCAAAGTGTGACAGGTACAAACAACATAATCACATGTTTTGCCCCATATTTCAGTGTCAGCTCCTCATCTTCTTCGTCATCCTGATCCACCACTTGCTGAAGGTTATTCTGTGGTTGCCCATTGGTCTCTGACTCTGGGTTGTCATTTCTCCTGCGCTCACTATTATCATGGCGCCGTCTTTCACTGTTGTCATTCTGCAGTGCAAGAAAAGCCCTGTTTCATTAGCAACAATCCACAAACCACAGTCTTGTATATTAAGCTAAGGATAACCTTGAGAGGAGAACATGTGAGGTACTGTTTGCTGTCAGACTTGCCACAGTAAGGTCCTAAGGAGTAGTAACTAATGGTGTCATGTAAATTGTTCAGATAATGGGAGCCATGGGGTTATGTTAGAAGCATTTATATTAAGAACAGCAGCACTTAAAAGCCTCTAACAGCCTCTGCTGCCTTTTCTTTGAACAGTATTTAGAAGTCAAATAAAACGGACAGCTTTTTTCTCCTTGGTCCAAACTACAGCTGGTACACAAGTAAGTGGCAGTGGCTAACTCAAAGCTTGCAACAATTAACTTAATTTGCTTCTAGAAAATCATGCCAACTGCATGAAAGTTTCATGAAAATTACAACTTGTCTTATTAGATTCATTATACAGTATGTAGAATAGATTAAGACAGAGTTATACATTCTTCTTTTTGTACATTTTCTTTAGCAGGAAGAATGACATAAAAGTAGTATGTAAACTCAGACAATTCTCTCTCTACAGTGAGATTTGATCTCAAGGTTCTAGCATGATGACCTAAGTTTGTAGAATCTTCCTCTCCTTTCCCACAGAAGCTGAAGATCATCATTGCCACGGTCTTTTGCTAACACTGAAGAAAAATTCTGCCACACTTCTCAATAAATCTGAAAAATCTCCCAAGCTTATAGTTGAAACATATAGTTTCAACAGGATAGTTTAAACTATATACATAGTTCAAATAGTTTCAACAGTATAGTTCAAATACTAAGACAAATGGAGGCTTCCCATAACCCCCTCAGTAGCATTAGTATAAACCAGAAATATGAAATGGGATTTCTCCTTTTGAATGGTCTTGAGCTAAAACATTTTCCATGAGTAAATGATCTGCACTCTCTGCTTGCTGCCATGAACCTTTTTTCCTTGTCCTAAAACCTTTTATTTTGTATGCATTTGTAGAAACACATCAGAAGAGGGAGTTTCCTCTCCCCGATCTAGACTAGAAAGCAGAACCGTTTTATGTCAGTTAGTTATTCTAAATAAGCCTTCCAATGCAAGAGTTAATTCTCTTTTCTTTAATAATACCATCAAGAATACGTCCAAAGTCAGTGTTGTACTGCCATTCCCTCTATCCAAGAGCTTTTTGCAAAGGAGCTGCAATGCAAAGATGTTTGATTCCTTACAAAATTAATCTTATGACTGCAGAATTGCTTCAGCTACAAATTGTCCAGTCTGAACAAGTGTACCAAAGCAGCTGCTATGTAACATGAGTTGAAGGAAGGTACCTTCCTATAAGGTACCTTCCAAGACCTATAAAATATCAGTTTTAGTAGAACTGCTCTAGACAGAAGATAGGGCATGAAAAAAAACAAATACCTAATGTATTCCTACTGAAGTATTATTACATAGGTATATTTGGCTTAAACACATAATGTTAAGGTCTCATTATTTGTTCTGAATAGCATTAACAGCATTTTCAAATATAAGCACTAAATTGTATTTAAGTAACTGTCGGTCATTTTTATAAGTTAATAAAGTCATTTTGGAGATTCGTTACATAAGGCTTTCCCAATCCCACTCTCGGAAAAGATAAAAAGATTAACTACTTGCTCAGGAACCCATAGTAGGGTTCTAGAAAGTGCAAAAGTGATTAAGGAGTTCAAGTGCATGGACTTTGAACTGCAAACACCAACACTGGTAAAACCTTGGCTGAGGCATTACAGTTCCCCTGACTCATGAGAGGATAATACAGTAGCAATGCACTGTATTGCACACCAAATGTTTTCTCTATTTATTTCCTTTAAAAAAAAGATATGCTCAATGGGACTTCAGGAATTGTCTGTCCCCTATGAAGTTTCATTTTTTCTCCTATCCTCTCAAAAATAAAACTGATGATAGAGGGAAAAAATAAATTGTTTTAATTAAGCAATTAAAGCTGTCAGACAACCATACTCTCAGAATAAAGATTTTAGCCTTAATTTGAATTGCAAGGTGTTTTGTGTAAAGTCCTTGCATACAATTAGAAGTCAAATAGAAACAAGAAAATACAAGCATACAATGAAACACTGTATTTAACTCCCCTGAAAACCTGTCTGCTTTTGAATGTCCTATTGTATAAAGACAGATTACAGCATAATTATAACATTCTTCATTTTGATAGTGAAAATACTCCATTTCTCTCAACCCATATGAGCACAACAATACATTTATACTTCTAAAGAGGTTGTTTAAGATCTCTGTCAGCAATTTTACACTGGAAAAGATCAGAGTCTTAGAACATATCATGAGTTAAGCAGACCTAGTATTAGATTTCTGTGTGCCTGCAGAATATATTGCTTTTCCTCTGTTACAGGAGCAGTTCTAGATGAAAGAGTACTTGTATCTACCTTAAGCATGAATATATAAAAACTAAAATCAAAGACTAAACTTAGCAAAGCAAACATCAACCTAGTCAAAAGAAAAGCCTGAAAAGCACGACTCTGCAAAACCCACAAAACTGAACATAAAGGGAAAATTAAACGGACCAATATTGACCATTCCACTCTCTCTACTAGCTATAAAAAAAGACACAACCACAAAATTTCTTTACATATTAAAACTCAGTGTGTGAAAATTAGATCACCATGAAAAGAACTGTTGTGAGTTATTTATTCTACACATTATTCCCTCACTCACTGTTAAAGCTAGGAAACAGTTGTCCTTTCAGACTACTGAACGTTAGTGTAGCCAAATGTGCCATGCATGTGCCCCACTGCTTACTAATTAAGAGAACAAAGTGCACTCGTATCCTACCTGATCAGTATTAAAGAGAGCAGAGGCCATGGACTCTTGCTGAAGTGGAAGCAAAGGAACAGACTCTTCACTTTCCTCAGACATAGTTAAAAGTGAAAATTCTGAAGCTAAAAAGTCAGTAACACCTGTTGTAACACCGTAAGCAAACGTAAGTTATGAACTACGCGCTTTCAGGTGAATAAGCAATATCAAAAGCAAATGATAGCTTTCTTTCCTATCAGGAAAATAGTTAATAGCAAACCCAAAGCAATGCCCCTGAACAAACAGATAAAAAACTGACAATGTTTGATAAAATATTATTGTTACTTCTAGGTTTATATATGTATTAGAAACAGACCCTCTTGCCTGACAGTGGGCACAGATTTTATTAGTTTGCATATACACTACTTATGTTTAAAGATCATTATAAAGTGACAGATATTAAAGACTGGGCTGAACAACTGGGGCATGACTGGAAGGAGAGGTGGCAAATTACAGTATTTAGCAGTTTGTCATATTGACTGTTAGCCAACGAAAGACATATTAGATATACTTAAGCAGGAATGTATCTTGGTACATATGTACAAAGTCCAGAAAGGGCATGTACAAAGAAAGAAATCACTGCATTTAAGTACTGAAGCTATACCTGCTGTTATGTTTAAGTATTGAAGAAACAAACACAAAAACAAGAATATTAAAAAAAAAACCAAAAACCCACACACAAGCAGATATTCAGCACTGTAGTCTTCTTGGAAGGAAACAGAAACCTCTCCCCCCGCTGCTAGGAAGGGGCTTTCTACCATGACAGGGAGCCCCAGGGCTTATTGCTGAGTGATGTCTTTTTAATCTGGTAGCATTCAACCAAGGCTGACTTTCCACTTTCCATGTCTAAGATGAAACTTTCTTTCCCTCTGAAGTGAAAGCACAAAAGATGCAGGGGGAAAGTATCCACTTTTATTTTTAGCAATAGTTTCTATAATCAGGAAGGTGTTAAATCAGTTTGACTTCTTATTTTTAAAAGACATTTTCAGGTGCTCTGTATTTTTACATGAACACTGAGATCAAGACAAGGGTTTTAAAAAGTTCTTTCTACACTGGTGGATTGCATACAAGAGTCAGGAATGAAAATACCTTTGACTCATTGCCATAAACATGGCTGCGAGTGGCCCGATCTCACAGGAGCATTTCAGTGTCACAAGGCAAGCTGATAATTACGAGCACTCGCAGGAACAAGGAACCAAGCGTGACAAATCCAAGACACCACACCCAAGTAGGTCCTACAAACTTGGCCTTTCCAGAACACACATGTACAGCAAGTGCAGTTCAGACTCACAATTAAGTATTTCAAAACGATGACTAAGCCAGAAATGGTATAAAACTTTAGCGGTTGTGAGAGGGTTTCTATTGTCTTTTTTTCTTCTTCTGTGCAAACCTCAATAGCTCTGAGAACTATTCCAAGGAAGACATGACCATGCTGCTCTTCCTGCACACAGTACTCCTACAGAAATAACAGCAAAACCCATGCCTCAAGCTCCTCCTAGACTAAAATTAACTCTGTGAACCGAGCAATCCATGAATTAGGCAAACCACAGCCAGGCTAGATCAAAGGTGCTCAAAAAAAATCCCCCAAATAATAAATAAATAAAAAAATAAATAAAAAAAATCTCCCCCCCTCAAACAAACAAAAATCCCAACAATCTGTGAGCCGAAGTCTGCTCTGTGGGTCTCAACCCACATGCTGATTTTTCTACAGGGCATCGGTCAGTTTAGCACCACTTGAAACTGGGAGAGGGGTATCTATGTATAAAAGTGAGGTCAGAACATCAAAATTAAAGAATATATATATATATATATATATATTCGGCAGTGCTTCTCACCACAATATGGTGGTATTAACTGACTGAGAGAATTACTCCTAACAAATGGACTTCTGTAATTCTGACCTGTATTTTCATTCACATGAATTTTTCACCTTAACTTAACTATTTACCAGGTAATAAAGCTGTTACGTACCGTGTTGCTGAGGTGGCTATCAGGGAAATTTTCTGTCAGCTGTCCATGCTGGAACTGGGGTAAATGTGCAGATAGTTCTGTCATTGGGACTGTCCTTGGTAAATCAGTTATTTCTACGTAAAATAGATTTTTCTTCTTGAGATGCTGAAAGGAAAAAGATGAGTTTAAAAATGTGATCTTATATGCCCAAGATCTCCATTGCCCCACTCAATTTTTAGGGTTCCTGAAGACTACACATAAATATTCTTGTGTTTTCTCTACTGCAATACAGAGCTGCAACACGTCATCATGAAGATACCACAATAGGGATTTTCCAGGACAAAAATAAAGGTGTCTGGACTTTATCAAATTAGTTCATCAGCAACGGAAATAAGGCAACAAAAAATTAGCCATTCAAAACAGTTCTCCAGTCTACCTTACGCAATGCATGAGAAGCACTGCACAAATTGCTCAGTGTGACCTTCTGCTTGTACATTTTTATTTCACCACAGTACAGTTGCTACAGATTGTTCATTTTTGGACTGGTGATATGCTCAAGGACAAGCTTCAAGCTCGCTGGGAGGATGATCAAGTTACACCTGATCATTTAAAGTCTGAATATGATTCACATTTAATACCGCAACACGCTAGCAGCTATCGAGAGCTTAAATAAAGCAATATTGTAGCTGAGCCTCAAGAACTAACATACATCCTTTTCTCCTAACAGCAGCTATTATATATTAAACATACATGAACATGCCACATACTTGCAGCAGCTTTATACATCTGATGTTGAAAACATGTACAGATGATTTCTGCAATAAAAATGAGCAAAGCAGAAGTTTCTCAGTAAAAAAAAAGGAAGATTAAAAAGGGGAAGAAGAATAATACAACCATACAAGTTTTAGAGGGGAAAAAAAAAAAAAAAGAAATGATATGCCAGCTTGAATAAATCACTGGCTTTCTCGCACACAGCAGCGAACTGAACTAACGACCACTGCTGCTAAGAGGAGAGTGCCAGCCCAACTCACAGCCCCAGCTCTTCCTGCTCTTACCTTGTGCCAACTCCGGCACTCACCGGTTCCTTCCAACAGATTCAGCTTAGGAGGAATCAAATCCAGCAAGAAGACTAGATGTTTTTTGGT
>JAVCKT010034499.1:4891-18611 GCA_032273925.1 Rhynchotus rufescens
TTTGTGACACAACACATGTAGAAAGTGAGTACAGTAGATACGAACTTGCTTAACCATCTCTGGGAAAGCTGTCCTCCAAAAAAGATGTGTAGTGCTAAGGCCTGTATAATAAAAACAGCCAGAACAAAAACAGCACAAAATTCCCTGTGAACGTTTGTTTGAATGGAAATTCTATTTTAAAATGAACAAATAAAGGATAAATCCCCAATTGAGAACATGCATGAATACCTTTTTTTATCTGTTTATTTGAGAAGAATTCTGGATTGAAAAAGTTTTGATATCTAATAAAATAAAGGCATTTTAACTTAAGTTCGCTCCATTGTTGGGTTTAACTTTAAGAAAAACTCACTTATTTTTAAGAAAAAAAAAAATCACTAATACTTTAAATTTTCCTGAAGGATTCTGATGGAACACCTTGCAAAACTTCTAAACAATTGAGTTGTCGTCAGTCTACCACAAACAGAGTGGGGTCACAAGAAGTATCACTGGAATCCTCCCAATCAAGTGGGAAAACACAAAATAGCCAAACAGCCAATACATCCAGCAACACGAACAAATCGCAGGTTTGTGAATTGTAAAAAGCAAGCAAACAATCAAAAAAAAGAAACCCCAGCTATGTAGAATATATTAATATTACTAATGCCTTCTATGGAAGGGTAGCTTTTTCTGGGAGGAAAACGCTCTATTTTTGTCTTCCCCTTTAGCCCATTAGAAAGCTTGGAGCACAAATTATATCTAAAATGACCTGATTCTCTGTGAGGTTTACAGAGAATTTTTTAACAATGGTTTTCACAAACTTAAAACAAAGTTGCATTGCCATTTATTTGATCTGGGAAATGTAGGTTTGTCAGCAGCACACTGTGTTGTGCAAAATTCCTCTGTGCGCAAAAAATTATGTCAGTCTGGTCTTTACTGCAAAATATACTAGCGCTAGCGAGTCTTGCTTATGGCTAGTGAAAAATATTTAGCAGAAATGTGTACTGAGACTAGAGTGGCTGTTGTGTTAACTTCTGATACTCTTTGAAGAGCATTTGATGAAGGGAGATGGAGTTGCATAAAATTCCCTCTCACTTTCCCTCAAGGCTGATACAAGTGATGAGAACTGTATGCCGTTAAGGCATTTCTCATGTTGAGGAATACTTTGACAAATCAGGCTGAAAAACTTGATATAATTTTGTTATTATTATTATATAATCCAGCATATAATATTGTTCATTTATATTCATAATATGTAATAATATTGTATAGATTAATACTTGTTTCAATCTCAGGACAGCTTTAATATATGAAAGGTAGCCTGGTATCTTCCGATAAATTATTTCTGCACACTAGTTCCTGGAAAATTTCCTGCCTCCAACTTGCTGCGCATCTGTAGCTGGTATTGACAGTGTTGCAGATCAGGCCTCACAGTTACTCTGTGCTCATACGTACTGAGCAGGGGTAGTCCTGTGTTGAGAGGTACTGGAATGTGAATGTGCCCATTTGGAGATGCTCTTAAGTCTTTGAAAAGCTGTAGTGTAAAGTTAGACCTGGTACTAGAGGAACGTTGACCATACTTTGCACAGATGCGATTTGGGCAGACTTCAACGTGTCTCCTTTTGGGTTATGGACTTCTGTTTCTCTAAGGCATTGTACAGTCATTGCTCCTTTTTGCTTGCACGATAATACAGAACTAGTTGCCTGCTTCCTCCTTGGCACTCCCGACTTACTGTGTTCCCTTCTCCTTACAGCATGGATCCACACGGTTATTTCGCTCCTCTAACAAAGGCTTCCAAGGTCCAACAAACTCAAGCCATGGTACCTCAGTCTCAAACAAACAACATCAAGGCAGCAAGTCACACCATCAGTATTTCCATGGCAAAAAGAGGAAACACAAGAGGGATGCGACCCTGTCAGACCTTTGTAGATAGTTGCCTATTTTATGACTGTTCTTCTGTGTGCAATGATCTCATGCTACAGGATAGTTTGATAGTGACTCCTTGGATCTCTTCCGGAGCTTCAGACTGTTCAGACATTGATTAGCAACTGCATTTTTTTTCCCAGCTCGCCACGGAACGGATCATGAAGATTGATCACTGCAAAAAAAAAGAGGAAAAAAAAAAAGAAAAAAAAAAAGAAAAAAAGGAAAAAAAAGGGAAAAAAAAAGAAAAAAAGACAAAAAGAGGACAAAGGCTGCTCATTTGATAAGTCATATGCTACAACAGGGTCATTTAGGATATAAAAGCTTGAATGTAAAATAAATGTATCTCCCATCAGCTCATGCTGACCTGTAGGGGTAGTACTCAGTGTGTCTAGGGGGTGGTAACAAACAAATAAAAATATAGGAAAAAAACAAAGAATTGTATTTTGAGGGAAACCCAGCCTTTAAAGGTGAAAGTAATTTGTGCATGATTTTTTTTTATTATTTTTGCATATACTTACCATTTTATTGTGTATATATAGATGGCCATATAGGAAAACTGACATTTGTAATAGTGGATTTGTTAATACTTTTTACATAACATTACTGTTTAAATTGTAAACATAAATTTTTCTCAGGATTAGTTTGGAAAATAATCTGAATTGTCATCTTAACATCGATATAAAGAGACATTACTAGTTATATTGCTCAGAATTTCTTTTTTGGCATTTAAAAGATTTAATAGAACATTTGATCTGCAAAAGTTGTTCCTCTGAAAGAAAAGTTGATGGTGGCAAATGAAGCTTTTCATTTGTATAAAGTGTACATGTACTTTGTGTAGACACTGAGCTTGTCATCTCTGAGATGTAACCTTCACCTTTGTTTTCTAGAGTGCCATCATTTCAGGCAATGGGGTTTTACAGTTGCACCCCTCTCTTCCTCCTCTTAGTAGTGTCATCTCCTGTCCCCCTTTTTTAATTTAATATAAGCCACTTGGGTTTTTTTTTTTTTTGTTGGGGTGGTGCTGGTTTCTCTTGTTTTGTTTTGTTTTTCAGTTAAAAACAGACAGACAGAAGGACTTGGTTTGTTACAAACGTTTGCATTCCTGGGCTGCTTTAATCCCATGCCTCTTTGTTTGTGCCTTCCCTCCCCTTTTCAGGTCTGGGTTTTTTTTGTCTTTTATATTTTTGCTAACTCCTGTAGGAGATGATAACTGTTAAAGCTTTAAGTAAATTTTACTATTAAAGTATTTTTTCTCACTCCCCTCTTAGGCATTTTTATATTTACACTTAATTATTAAAAAAGAAAAAAAACCTTCAAATAATGAACTATATTTTGTATTGCCTTAAAGACCCAAACCTTTCATATCTCCTAGTATTTCTTCATTGAACTAGTTTCCATTCATTTAAAGTCGGCATTTGTCTAGTTCCGTCGCGCGCTGAGTCTAGGATGCCGTGGATGCCAGGGAGCCGTGTAACACCCGCAGGTACCGTTGGGAAGAGACGCCGGGACACGTCAGTGGTCGGCGTAAAGTGGCTTTGACTTTTCACGTTTCTTTAGAGAGGAAGGAGTCTGTGTTCCGCATTCAGAGCTGTATTCAATGCAGCTCTTCTGGAGATGATGCTTTTATAAAAAGTACTGTTAACTTTTAGACATTTTCTTTTATATGCATTTACAGAGTACTACAGACCAACTTGACCTTTAGTGGGCACTAATGAGTGCAATGATTTTTAAAGTTAAATAATGCTAAGATAAGACCGGAACTGATGTCATCACTTAAATTAATAAACATTTTCAACGTGTTAAAGTGTTTTACTTCAAAGAGGAAAATAGATATATTCCAAAAATATGAAAAGTCGTAACAGTTACTCAAACACTAAGCTTAAAAGTGATGTTAATTTGACAATGTTTTTTTTAAAAAATTTTAGATTCATGTTGATCAGCTAATTTTATCAACAAGATGTTGAGCTTTTGTTCATAGAAACTAGTAAAAGTTGTACCACATTATGCATAATCACAGTATTTATTTTGTTTTAGATTATTGTGAATGTGTAGACTTATGTTCACCGCTTAGGGAACAATTATTTATAAATTATATTAATCCAGTATTGTTAGCTGCTATTAGCAAAACTGTTCCAAAACTTAATACTTGCAAAGATCCGTATCGCATTTACCACACTGAAGTGTTTTTAAAAGAATCACCCTCATCGTCGAAAGCAAATGTACTCTTAGGGTGCAGATATTAGTGTTCCAATAAGCATGTGATAATTTTAAGGTGGTGGTAGCGGGAAGATAATCTTGATTCCATTGGGAATCTTAGGTTTGCCTCAATTTATGGTTTTCATAAATTTAATGGAAAATAGCTTTTCCTGGACTGCTCAAGTTTCTTTTTGGTAAACAGTATCTTTCTAAAAGAAGAGAAAAAAAAAAAAAAAAAAAAAAGGCATGAAGGAAGAATTGAGGCATTTTACATTGCCTCAAAAGACCAGCATTGTATTCATAAAATACTGTATATCTTGCAAATCTTTATTTAAACAGAACAGTTGAACTGTTCGTTTTTCAATCTGAAGTAAAATACTTTCAAGATCTTTTAGTTTGCCTGCTCATTTGTCTTGTACATTTCATCTCTGTATTTGACTCAAGTCTAATTCCTTTTTGAGTTTCAATACTTTTGTGAAGATTTTGTGAATATATGAAAAATAAATGTTTAATCTAACTCCTGCAGTTTATCACCATTCTTGACACTTAACCCTGTTTTTCTCTTGGCAGCACTGTGGAAAGAACAGACCCGAGCCTGCTTCGTAGTGCTCTTGTGGTAGCTGATTGCCAGCCCCAGCCACGTATAATTTTGGACCTTAATTTGTTCAAGGAGGCCAGGTCTGATGTGTGGGCTGATGTGTGTTTTTTTTTCTTTTTTTTTAAAGAAAAGAACCCAGAATATATATTTTTAGGAGTAAATGGAAGAATGTTAAAGACAATGTATTAATTTTCTTGAGCTTTTGTGTGCAAGATGCATACAAAACTTCTGCAAGATTTCCTCTGCTCTCTGCCCCAAGCCGGCGTGTTGCCTAACATTTCAGGTGTAGTGCAGCCGTGGTTTGATGCTGGGGCTCCGAGCAGAGCGTTGCAGAAAGAGGCTCTAGATGAATCTGAAGAATCTCTTCTGCAAACGTTAACATAAACGTAAATGTTGGCTGCCTTTAGCTGGAATCTTTGCCATAGTTCCTGAAGTGGGGCTCATTTTACTAGGGTATATTCTTAACTTTGGTTATTTTTCTTCCCTACATAAATTGGTTAGGGAGGCATACATACTGACAATTCCTAGAGTCCTTCCTGTGGTAGTTTAGTTAATATTATCAAAAATAATCAAGTAAACTGGAATTTTAATCTCCCAGTTGCACATGAAATTATGATACTTTGTTGTTTCATGTTAGATTATGATGCTTTGTTTTGGCTCTTTTCATAACAGTTCAAATGGGGGTAAGAAACGTGTCTTTTTGCTTGCTTGCTTGCTTGTTTGGAATTGCCAGTCTTCCACCTTGGGGCAGGCAAGCTGCGATGCCAGGAAATCTGCACGTTGCAGGGGACATGGTTCTGTGTGCATAGAACACAGGTCAGTAGCTGCCTCCGAATTTGCAGCTCTGTTGTTTAAATTTTTCTGATAAACTTAATTACCATGGAAGATAATCTTTTAAAAACAATTAGTATTCCAAGGTGAGCATTTAAGAAGGAGATATATGTATGTATTTTAAACATTTGACTATCACAAAGACTACTGATCAGTTTTGAAAAAAAAAAATTGTGTTGAAACAGTGCTTCTGGGACCTAAAAGTGGAGTGTTTGATAGTTTTATATTCTAGTTATTTTGTAGTGTTTCCACAAGATCATAAATAGTTTCTTAAAATGTTTTCCAGTTGCAGTGCCCTAAATGTTAGTGTCTTGACTATTTCCTGTGAGTCATTTACCAGCGCTTCAGATACAGCGTCAGTGTAAGTACCTCAGTTGAAATGAGCTCTGCAGTTCTGATACATCTACAGCTGTGGCATTTAAGTAGTATCTGAGCTTGCTCCATTTCCTAGTTTTCTTTGAGCCCAATTAATTCTTTGGAGGCTTCTTGTAGGCAGGTTGGGTAGTTTTTCTGAGATTCTCAAACATGAGAATCCTCTGCAAGTTGCTTAATGAACAGTCTTCTGAGATGCATAGGAATTAATTCAAGTGGCCTTACTGGGACTAGAAAAGCTTTTAAGTTTGTGTCAAGCGCATAAGAAAAGAGCCAGGAAGTGGCTTTTATCTATACATTTAGCATTATGATGATAGATCAAACTAAATGAAATTTTAGATGACTCTTTAGGTCACTTTGTTTTGAGCAGTTTTGATTTTTTTTTTTTAATCTCTTCATAAGTGTAGTGGTTTCCCACCACCACCATTTTGTTGATATTGTGGGGCCCCATAAAATCTGAAATGTGGTGCTGTTGTTGCACCTGACCCCTAAGTACACAAATAAGAGAAGATAAACAAGAAATCTTGGAGATCTTCACCATAAAAGCCACTTGGGGGATTGACATCTTCTTGTCTTCCAAGGCACGTGAGCAAGTCTTCTCTCAAGTTAGTTTGTTAGGACTTTATTTCATGTCAGGTACTGGACAACTCAAATCCTGACTCCGATCACCAGGGAGGTTTCTGTATTGTGCAGGAGACTTAAATATGTGTGAAGGCATTTGTCAGCAATTAGCCTGAAACTGGTATGTCTTGCTGGTACCGTTTTCTGCCAGGAGTCCTGCAGAAGATGGCATCTTAATCCTCTACTGAGTTGAGGCTCATAATCCTTTTCCGACCTCCGAGATCAGTCTCCGCTTCAGTGGCCTGCTGGCTTAGTAGCAAACACGGCATTTGTCAAAATTTGTCCAAGAGAGTACAGTAAAGCAGGAAGGGGTGGACATTGACGGTGCTTTAGAAGTTTTCCTGTTGCTGTAACTCCGTTAGAAACAAGAACAAAAAACCCCATTGAATGTAAGTGAACGTGTCTCCCTAGCACCTATGCACCCATCTTGAAAGCAAGTTTCTGCATGAATCATTCAGCTATCTCTTCACATGCTAGGCTGACTTTAAAAGCTTATGTATGTTGAAGTCTTCATTTCCAGGAAGGCAAAGCAGCTGAAGACACTGCTTGGCTGCATGCAGGAACCAGCGTGTAAAGAACACGTGTATGTGGTGGTGGAAGCCCTGGCGCAGATTGGGTGAGTGTTTGTTTAAATCACTAAGACACACACACACACATAAAACTTGCTTATGTATGAAACAGTGTTTGGCTCAAGCTGAAAGATCATTAAGCAATCAAATACATCTGATCAGCTATTAGAGAAAGTAATCAGTGCTCAGTTGCATTTTTCCAGGTCTAAAGTTCATTTACTGTAGCAGGTTTGGTGATAGTGAACATTCTAGTTAAACTGTTTTTGCAGCTTTGCAATGTAGTACCAGAATGTCGTCTCTGGACTTAAAGCTCTCTGAGATTCTTCTGCTTTTCATCTCCTTAGAAAACAAAGTAAGTCCCTGTTGCTGGACTGTGTAAAACAGATTGCTGCACCAAAATTAAGGAGTATTTCCTTACAACAAAATGCGTTGGGTGAGATGTGAGGTAACAGTTGCTGTTAGCATTTCCCTCCTAGGTATAACATAAGCCTTTGCATTATCCCTCAATGGCCTATTTCCAAACAAGACTGCCTTCTCAGTTTGTATTACGAGGTAACCACAAATGAGCTTCATTCGAGATCCACTTTAGTGAAGGTGGTGGTGAGGAAGGGCACTAAGGTTATTACTGCTGTTCCCCCCGCATGCCCACTTTTCATTTCAGTGGATCTTGAATCAAGCTCAGTCGCGGTTACCTGGTGATCAGTAGCCTTGAAAAGACCATTCTAAATCAGGAAAATCAATGGCTATTCCAAAGGCGGGCAGAAATCTTTCATCTTTTCTTCCTTCGATGCTCACTTGTCTGTTTTTTTTTTTCAGGCTCTTTAATGCATTAGAAAAGCTTACACATTTTGTTACGAAGTAATGAAATCTTTTCTATACATTTTTATGTCAAAAACTGTATCTCATTAAGCGAATGTGGTTGATTCAACTTCTATCTGTTGAGGTAACAAACCCAACTACTTCCTGAGGACCTCAAGTATCCAGAGTGCGGTGTGTGCTACCTGTGAATCACTCTGGTGCAGTGTCTAGAAACATACCTTGCATACTAAAGAATGTATTGAAAAAAAAAACAATATTTGGATTGTGCACCCTAATTAATATGTGTGTACCTTTGAGAGGGTCTGAAGAGAACATTCAGACTAGAACAGTGCAGCTTGTTGAGGAAAGTCATTGATTACCAGTCTTGATGGACAGCACTAAATACTAAAAGGGCATGAATTAGAATGTGTTAATTTTTCTGACCTCATTTTTAGGAAGATAACTTTCATTTCCTGTTTCACGTCCTCATATTCTGATTTTCATCCACTTTCTCTACCTCCCACCTCTACATCTGGTCTGTATAGAAAATCACAATTGTTCCATATCTTAGCCAGCTTTGCCAACCAGCACGTCCATCCTTTGAATGTGTTGAAGCTCTAAATGACAATCCGTATCCCAAAATTAATCACTGATTTCAGCTTATAATGCACTGTATGGGAATAGGGAAGAGTAAGACAATGTAGTATGAGCCCAATTCCGACATTATTATATCAATATAAATTAAATCCTTAGATTTTAATTGCAAAGGAGGGAAAATATTTTTCTTCCTTGGACTCGAGTTTAATGGGCCTTTGTTGATTTAATCAGGTGTGGTCTGTCCACAGTGTTGTGTGTAGGGATTTTTTTAAACGATTTATAACAGAAGAAAAAAAAAATTCATGTTTCCTAGGGCATTCTTTAGAACTTTTTTGGTACTGATTATTCTAATATGTGCTGCTTAGTTTCCAATATGTTCTTCTGATTACTCATGCAAAGACATTGGAAGTGCAAATTGAAGATAATGAGCTAAAGAGTTTCATCAATCACTGTGAAATAAAACAGTCTGTTCTTCTGGGAGTCTCCTTAAATCAATAACATCTCCCATTTTATTACAAACTCCACCTACAGACAGACAAGCCCTAGCTTAATAGCTTAATTTAGCTTAGATTTTAAAACTTAGATTTAAAAGAAAATATAATACAAGCAAGTGAAGGTTAGCGTATGGTACCGCAATGATCCAGCAGGTCTGATCCAGCAACGCAGTGAAGAACGGAATGGACAGGAGCGGCCTTTGGACCAAGTCCGGAGCCCTTTAGGTGTCCCCATTGAACCCACAGGTCCACGGAAGGGCTCAGGCAATGGGCCAGGCACTGGTTTTTAAGGCACAGAGCATGTTCCTGCTCTGAGGAGGAGCATTAGGCACACATAGGGGAGAGAAGACAGAGAGATTTTCTGATTCTTAGCTTGAGGGGTCAAGCATCCCAAGTAAAGGTTCCGAGCTGAGGAACGTCGCTCGGTGGAACTTCACTCCCTAAGTGCTTCACTTTGGGAAGGGGCCTATTAGCTCTGCGCTCGTGTAAGTACTTCTGCCGAATATTAGGATTTCTCCTAGCTTTTTCTAAGCTTATATGGAGTTTAGGATTTTCTTTGTGGACAGAACTCTTGTAGAAATTTTAGTTACAGGAAGTTACGCTGACTTTCATGAAGTCTGCATTGCTAGAAAATATGATATTCCAAGTCAGACACTTGGAAAACCTCAGAACAAAGAGCGATTACCGAATAACAACTGATTTCCCTAAGGATCCATAAACTGATATAGCATTTGCTGCTTTATTTAGAGGAAAGCGTCAAACTTTCCCCAAAAGATCCTTCAACTGATCCAAAAGTCCAGAAATGCAGGCTGCCAGTAAGGGCAGAGAAACACAGCCTGTTGATCCTGGCTGATGTGAAAGGGTTTCTGCGTTTAATAACCAAGTTAATGGTCCCCAGCGATTCGCTGTGATGCAGTCCTGCAAGAAGTGACGGTGCCATCAGTGCAACCGTTTAAAATGACTCCTCACTGCTTCCTTCCTAAGTGCAGAGTGCCTGGTACTTTGGGATTGTTCTGTTACTAGGTACCTTTGAACTCATAAATTTACAGGAAATAGCAAATGTACTCAAGATATGTGTTCATCTTGTTCTCTAAATTGATCAGAGGCCAACAAGAGGCCTGTGTGCACAAGCACAGTAGAAAATCCATACTAAATCTCATTTAAAAGCAAGAACGTGTTTGTTCTAGCGAGTATTTTCTGCTTTTCACTCTAGCATTCCTTAAAGACAACATTTTGCTGCCTGCTTTCTGAATCAGAAAATGACACTAGTAAAGAAAAGCAGAAGTTAAGTTCACCATGGGCACTTGTTGTTTTCCTAACATGTCCCTCGTTGGGGTATTGAAGGACTTCAAAGGACTATTAAAAAGGAGTCAATGTATTGAAAATTCTACCTGCTAATTTTTAAAGGACAGCTTAAGAATATGCTGTGCTACTTAAAATTGTATTACATCTAACCTATAAGATTTCTGCTGCATGATTAATTTTCAAAGTATTCCTAAGGATTTAAAATAGTATTTTCTGAAATTGTAGCTGTTTCTTATTTGTCTTGCTCACATAATTATTTGTTCAGCAACTCTCTTCTGCGCCTTTATTACAGTCTTTCTAGAGTGTTCATAGGGAATCACTTAAAATCTGGATGTTGAAATTTTATGCAAATAAAGTAACTTAAAAGTAACTTACTTTTAAGGCCAAATTCTGTCCTCCTCCTTAGTGCTGTGACCACTGTAACTTGCACTATTGCAGCATCCTGATGGCAGATGCAACCCACTAGGACTTATTAAAAAGTAAATCAATCGCCTATAAGACCATCAGAATTTATACTTGAAGATCACTATATTTTGCTATTTTGGCTTCTTTTAAAAATAGAGGATTTTCTGTCTTTCATAATTGTTCATGGCACTGGGTACAATTTACATATTTAAATATCTGAATTGTAGAAAACTCCTGTAACACTCTAAATTGTAACTCAATTTGTAAATGGCAAATTTACAGCAGTGCAGATACACTTGCTATAAATAATACATCTAGAAATAATTTAAATAGAAACTTTGAAAATTCTGTTCCACTGATTTTTATGAGCAAATATATTGCATTTTGTTCTATTTAAATGAAAAATTTTGATATGTTATAGTTATGCAATTCAATCTTTGGAAAGGTGACATTTGTGTATTTAATAATTTAATTATACATGTGTAATATGTGCAACTATTATTACTGTGAAATTGAGAGAGAAGTTAGCAAGAGAAAAAAGAAAAGGGGAAGCCTATATGTTGCATATGCAGGAGTCACTGAACTGTATATTTCCATATTTTACAATTGTCCTTTCTAGCATTTTGCTAGAAATGTGTGGATTACTCCGTGTTTAGAAGTGCTGCCCTTAAAAAAAATTATAACGTCAACAGCATAAAATCATGTGGGAAATTTCAGACCTTCCTCTAAGACAGCACAAATATTTGTGGGTATGCAGACGATGTTAAGCAATCTCTGGATATTCAGAAGGTCCACAAATTTTGTGAAGTGGTAAATGGAGACCATCTGTTTTGAAATGAGGCCATTTATGATCTCAGCTGAACAATGTATTTTCCATTTCCTGCATTTTTGAATCTTGTTATCTAATCCAAGTTTCAGTGAAGAAAAGGAATTCTTTTTAACAGTTGTCGTACTGTGCGATCTTTCTCCTCTCCCTAAGAAATGGCCTGAATATTCTATGCACCGCTTCCACCTGAAGGCTCTAACAATTTTGCAGTGCTTTTCACAGGCAGGATGTCCAAAACAGGAACACAAGGACCTAGACAAGATGAAGTAACTCACTGAAGAACACTCATAAAATGTTAGAGGCCAAGGAGCAGAGTCCACCTCACTTATTGCTCAGTTCTGTATCTTAGATCTATAATCATTTCTTATCTCCAGCTGAACATGCTTGTCCCATATTGCCAACTGGCTTTAAATTCCTTTCAAAGGTTGCTAGCCCTAATAGCCTGAACGATGCTGGTTCCTGGGCAGTCTCAGAAAATAGGAAACTTTCTTCAGTGTGCCCACCAACATTTACCAGGAGCCTGGGGGCTCAGAGGACGTTGTTGTACTTGTGGTGCACAAGCTAAACTGATTACCCCTTTGAGAGGATAAATTCAAGCCTACAGTTCAGACCTGCAGCATGGCAAAACACTCACGCAGTATACTAGCAAAACTGTATTATTTAGTAACACAAATTTTGCTAATTGGGTGCATAAACAGAAAAGTAATTTCAGACTAGCAGTATGGCGGTGGCTCCCCAAGACATAGTTTTAACAAGCTTCGCTGTCTCCTGCAGCTTCCTTTACTTTCAGGACAGGCAATGGATTTTCTGCAGCTGTAGCAAAGCTGGAATATGTCTACCTCCCACTGCCTGAGCACAACCACCTGTGACTAATCTGTTTTAAGATAATTCAGTCTAAAAATCCATGAAAATCAAAGTCTTCTGTTGCTTCCAAGCGGCTCTGAATTACATTTATGTGTGCAGAGCAGACTTGGTCTGAGTTAGCAGCCAGATGTTCAAGACTGGTTTAATTAACCTTGACACACTACAGAATCATTGCCAGCCCTGTGAAATTCAGTCCAAAACCCACAGAGAAGACAGTGAAGTAGCAAGTGAATGGAGAGCGTTGGAAATGGTTATTACCTTTCTTATAAGGAATGTTTGTGGTTGGTCAATTTAATTTGCCTTTTTAGGTGCCTAAGTTACCTGCAAGCAGTTGGGTGTCATTTATGCAACAGGGCTGTTAATTTCCTTCACTCAGACCCTGCTGCCTGCTGACCTCACCGTGCTTACGTGTCTTTTGTCAACCTAGCATGACACGGCTTCAATGTACTACATGTAGGGCTGTTCCTTGGAGCCACCTAAAGCTGGGGAACAGGTAAAATCTGTCACTGGCAGCATTGGAGAAGACAGTGCAAAGCCCAAGCGACCAAACAGTGGTGTCCCATCCTAGTGGTGGCTGCTTTGTGAGGGCTGTTGTAGAAGCACAAGGTGGCTACCAGAAGCTAGGAGGTGCCTCCAAAGCCCTTGATATCTGCGCTGGCTGCCTCAGGTTTCAGTATTCCCTGGTTGCAACGTGCTTTCGAAAGGCTCCAGGGCGCAGATCTGTACTTAACGAGCAAGGACAGATGGTGTGGCTAACTCTGCCTTGAGCAGAGGCTGTGTAGGCAGGAGGATTTAAAAAGAAATGAAATGCAGAAGACGGTGTTATGATACCAAGGCTGTGTCTCTACGCTTGCCTTAAAGGGGCTGAACAGGGCCCTGAAGACAAGTTCAGCTGCTCCTTTGGCCCCTTCCCAAAGGACTTGCCCCGGGCTGTTGAGGCGAGGGGCTACCCTGGCTTTGCAACTGCTTGGCAACCCCCTGCCCGCGTTTCCGTTTAGAGCCATGACATACACGGTTATTTTTCTCCTCTCGGGAACACAGGGAGACGGTGTGTGGGGTCCAGGAGGCCCCCGTGCTCGCTTTTCATCCCGGCCGTCCACGAGGGGGCCGCCCGCCCCTGAGCGCGGGCTCCCGCTTGGGCCGCGCGCGGCGGCGGCCGTTAACCTCCGCGCAACGGCCGTTACCTCCGCGGGCGGCGGCCGTTAACCTCCGCGCAACGGCCGTTACCTCAGCGCAACGGCCGTTACCTCCGCGCGGCGGCGGCCGTTACCTCCGCGCGGCGGCGGCCGCTCCGGGCGCGGCGCCACGAGGCGGGCCGGCCGCGCACCTGCCGCCCCCGCG
>JAVCKT010034503.1:0-14160 GCA_032273925.1 Rhynchotus rufescens
TTATTGTGCCAAATTTTCTGTTAGAATCTTAATACTGCTCCATTGACTTTAATGGAACTTGGCCATTTTTCTCCAGTCAGAAATTTTGACTGTTGTAGTAGAAAATGTTTCCACTGAACTTGCAGGATGCTTTCAGTTTTATTTTTCCTGCTACTGTAACTGACTTTTAGTATTACGGCAGTTTAAGAAAAGTTTTGCAGTGAAGGGCTGAAATTTCTATGTTTTGTCTCATGAGAGGGAAGAATTTCCTTGAAGATAGAATTGTTTATCTATTCAAATCAAGTTAAATATATTTTTAAGTAAGTTCCCTAAATGATGTAGAAGTTACTTCAATTGAAAGCAATGGCAAGTGTATTCACCTGTGTAAAATACAATTCTAGCAATACCTTTAATATCTACATTGAGTTATAGATACTGTTTTAAGACTATGGAACCATTGTTTTTTTTTTAAAAAAAAAAAAAAAGCCCTTCCTTAATGTGTCTGATGATCCTGTTTAAGTGTATAAAAAGTCTCCATGTGGATTGCATGGATTAAAATTATGATAAAATTATGTTCTTTTGAATCCTTTTTGAAAAGAGGATATTTCTTTGAATTTCTTTGTGTTTTATTTTCAGATGGAGGTAAAATAATTACTGTCTACTGATTTTTATGTTTCTCGGGAGGCTACACCTAGCTTTTTGTTCTATCTATTAGGATATTGGAGATGAACACCTATACCATGTATATCTTACCCCTATATGGGGCACTGAGGTTTTATAGGAAGCAGGAATGGACTTCATTTTGTGATTAAACCTATAAAGCCATTACAAAGCATACAAAAGTTTTAAAGTAAATAGTCAAATAAGCAAACAATCAGCTCATTTATATGTCTGTCTGGTTTAGGCAATTCTGAGACATTCAGCAGTTGGAAGTGAGTCTCAGGTTCATTGTTTCTGACAAAATGCTCTTCAATTATTATTTCTTTATTTTTACTGAATGGAGATTTTTATCTGGGTTTTGACCTCTTTAAAAAAAAACAGAAGGGATCTTTTATGTACCTATAAATAAAGGCCTTCTTGGAATGACTAGTTTTGGAAGTCAAGTTCTTTCTCAGATGTCAAAAAACAAAAAAAAAAAAGAAAAAAAGAAAAGTACTTTCATGCCATTTGTAACTGGACATCTGAAAAGATTAATCTTAAAGTGTGAATACCTTTAAAAATTAAAAAAAAGTCAAACCACAAAAACAGATCCCAAAGTACGATACTTTGGGTAAAAGGAAGTAAAAAATACTGAAATTGAAGGAAACATTACAGATATTTTGTTATACAGAAATCAAGAATAGGATGATTATACTGTGCACAGGAAAGTCAAGTTCATTGTGGAGGACAATAAAACATCTAAAGTAAATGGCAAAAGTGGTTATTTGACAGAGTGGAATTTATTTAGAGTATTCACTATGTTCAGATATACTTTCACTATATCCAGGTCTACTCTGGAAAGGTATTTGACCATAATATGAAGATAATATTAGTTAAACACAAGGATTTGGACAAGAGATATCTATGTTATTCGGTTCAGAAAAGCAACACACTTTTAAATAGTTTTCTCTCATATTCCCTTTCTCTCAAGATCTAGTATCCAGTGCTCCTCCCTCTCCTCTTTAGCTAGCACTGTGGAATGCTCTCAGAACTTATGGACAGGATTTTTCACACATGGACTTAAGTCAGAGAAAGTACTTCCAGACCACACACTATGCTCCAGCTGCTAGTGATGGCACACTGCATAGGATGAGGCCAAAGTGATTTTCCTCATCATCAGCTGCTTTTACTCCACATATTAATTCTCATTCCACCATAACATTTGTAGACCACATTCAATTATCAGCTCTGCATTGTAATATATGCTTCTCTTCCACTATCCTTAGTGGATGTAACATCATTTATGTGAATCAGAGGTAGAAAAGGGGGAGGCAATCAAGAATTAGTAACTAAATGTTACAAATGTTTCACACACACACACAAAAAATTACTCCAAATGAAAACTTACAGTAATACAAAAATAAACATCTCTCAGTCTTGAATCTAGAAACATTTTTTTCATAGCAAAAATAGATATTTTTATATTCCAACAGACATCTATATGAATACATGTGTAATAATTTGCATAAACACAAGGTTTCCATGTCTAAGCATATGGAGGAAAAGGTGATCAGGAGTAGTCATCCTGGATTTTCATCAAGGGGAAATTATGCTTCATGAAATTGACAGTGTTCTATGATGGAATGACCATGGCTTTTGACACTGTCTGTCCTCCATAATATCCCCATAGTCAAGCTCAGGAAGCATGGATTAGACGAGTGGGCAGGGAGATGGATTGAGAACTTTCTGAATGACAGAGCTTGAAGGGTTGTTATCAGTGCTGCAGTTTGGCTGGTCTACTGTAGCTAATGGTGTTCCCCAGGGGTTGGTATTGGGTTTATTCCTGTTCAACTTATTCATCAACAACCTGGATAAAGAGAAAGAGTGACTTCTCATCAAGTCTCCAGTATAACAGATATATGGAACTACTAGAGAGAGTCCAGCCTAGGGCTACATAGATGACCAGGAGACAGGACTATCTCTCTGATAAGGAGAGAACTGGGCCTGTTTGAAGAGGAGGAGACTGAGAGGTGATCTTACCAATGTGTACAAGTATCCTGGGAGGATGTCAAGAAGATGGGCCAGACTCCTTTTAGTTGTGACTAGTGAAAGCACAAAAGGCAACAGACACAAACTAAGACACTAGAAGTTCCACCTGAATTTGAGGAAAAATTCACCGTGATGATGACAGAACACCAGAACAGGCTGCCCAGAGAGGTTGTGGCATTTCCTTCTCTGGAGATATTCAAAACCTTCCAGTATGCAATCCCATGCAATGTACTCTAAGTAATCCAGCCTATGCAGAAAGTTTGACTAGAGATCTCTTGGGGTCCTTCCAATATCAGTCATTCTGTGATTCTGCGCTATACTGAAAGTTCCATAACATAGTACATATGCCAAATTGTAACAAAATTTAAAATTAATTAGAATGTTACCAAACTGCATCGAAGGTTTTTTTTTCTTTTCAGAGTAGCAGAAATATCGGCTGCATGGTGCTGTGTATGATTTATTTATAGGCTACTAATGAAGACATATATAATCATCATAATTAATTGGTATTTTTGTGCTTTGAGGCCTAATCACAGAAACTTTTGTATGTTGGCTTAAACTGAATTTAGCCATGAGGCGAAAATTCTTCAGAAAACTTGCTGCTTCTTTGTTTAAGTTTACCTCTCCATTGAGCATGACTACTGTATGCTAGCTACAATTTAACGCTCAAAACACCAGCATATATTAAAGTGCTGTGAAAATTAACAAGGGAAACGGAAGATTTGTGGAGACACTATTACATGACACTTTTATATTTGCTATGGGAATTTGCTTAAATTAGGCCTAATTTTAACCCAGAGTAATCACATCATTAACATAATCCAGTCATTTTCATAATAATTCATACAATTTTGTAATGTTTCTTGCTGATTTGTATGGTAAAATTGTTTACAGACATGATCTAAAATGCCCTGCAGCTTTGTAAATGTGTTGTTCACATCAGATTATACATTTGTGCTATCTTTCTATATTTACCACTACTCTACACTTTTGAGGAACAGCAGCTACATACCCATTCAGAACTTGTTCGACAGGTGACAAGGCAGACACTTGGCATTCATATTAGGAGAGACATTTTTCTATCATTTCAGAATGCTGTATGCCAGAGACAATTGCTTTGTTCCTCTGTTTTGAAAATAACCTGCAAATAATATGGGCATTTGATGCCACTGGTGACAATTTGGCAAGGAATGCTGGGAGAGCTGATTCCTTCAAAAGTATTTGGATATGTTAGATATGTTTTGTAAGTTGAAAATATGGTTTGATTTTGCATGCTGAAACTGCACTTTATTGTAAATAAAGCTCTTCACAGAATGAATCACAGAATAGTTAAGTTTGGAACAGACCTCTAGAGATCATCTAGTCCAACCTTCCTGCTCAAGTAGGGACACCTAGAGCACAGGGCACAGGACGGCATCCAGGTGGATTTGGAAGATCTCCAGAGAAGGAGACTCTGCAATGGCCCTGGCAGCCTGTTCCAGGACTTTGTCACCCTCACAGTGAAGAAGTTCTTCCTTGTATGGAGAAGGAACTTCTTGTGTTTCAACTTATACCCATTTCCCCTTGTCCTATCACTAGCCATCACTGAGAGGAGGTTGGCCCCTTCCTCCCTACATTCCGCTTCCAGTATTTATACATATTAATCAGATCCCCTCTCAACCTTCTCTTTTCCAGACTAACCATTCCATCTCACTTAGTCTTTCCTCATAAAACGGATGCTCCATTCCCTTAATCATCTTTGTTGCTCTCCGCTGGACCCTTTCTAGAAGTTCCACTTCCTTCTTATACTGGGGAGCCCAGAACTTCACACAATACTCTAGGTACTGCACACAATACTCCAGGTATACTCCATCTCTTATAGAAAGAAACCTTAAATAAACATATTTATAGAAATATATAAAGTGCAATAGAAATGTATATATGTATTATGATTACACAGATGATACAACTTTATTTTATAATCATCAATATTTTAAATATGGCTGATGTGTATAACACTTGAATGTACTCTTGAAATGTAATCATTGTGAGTCATAAGTGACTTGTATATGATAGATCTTCCTCACAGTAGCAGTAGCATCTTCATTCAAATATCTATTTCAAACACTAACTTCAGTAATCTTCTCTCTTGATGGCTATTAGTTACAGGGCAAGGGGAATTGGATATTTTTTACTAGTGTGCATTATAACAAGAAAACAATAGATTGTATTGTACTAATATTTCATTGAATTTCTAGTTATACATCTTCATATGTACTAGTGCTAAAAATTGTAGGTTTCAAAATAATTTTGCTTTGTTATTTAGGTCTCATGCATAACCCTAAAGCTTTGCCGCTTTTTAACTTTTCCACTTTCCTGCAATTACAATTTAATTTCCCTGACACTCTCTCAGTATATATCTGATATCTCTATTACATTTAATTGATCTGAATTTGCGAGTGTTTTGAGTGATCTGGGACAGTCGATGATAATTTCCCAAGGATTTGTGATTGGCATGAGTTTTCTGTCTCCAAATACTTGGAAACTATCTGGTTAGCTGTCAAAGACACTTTGTCCTTTTTGAATGTTCATGAATATATTATCAGAAGAGGCATGCTGTGTAAGGAATCCGTCTCTCCTGGAATTTGAACTAAAGACCCTTGTATCCCAAATCTCTGACTTTACCAATTGAATGAAAGAAGAATCTCCATTAGCTGTTAATTCTAGTAGCAGCAATTCTTAGGAACCATTCCTAGGCCTCCAGATGATGGAAAGGCCATTAAATACTTCCCTTCCTGTAAAGTGCTTGAGCTCAAAAGAACAAACACAAAGATATTTTAGTCCAATACATAAATGGTATGCATACCGTTCCGGCAAGTGCACTTTAAGGGTTTCATATGAAGCTCAAGGAAGCCTTCACTCTAAGTAGGTGCCAGTATGAGTAAATTTTCTTTGCCAAGACTTAAACAGCCGTAGCTTTTTTTTTTTATTATTATTATTATTTTTTTTTTTTATTTTCTGTTTGTTTTTAATTAGGAAAAGAATAGCTTAATCTCCTCTATGCACGGGAAAAGTAATTAGCTATTTTTAAAATTCCTGACTGAGTTCTAGAAGAAAATTATTTGAACTATTAAGTAGCAGCGTTCCTCCATTCTCCAAGTGGAGAAATGGGAAAATAATATCTGATTTTACTGAGTCTACTAAGTAAAAAAAAATAATCATACACACACAACAACAGGAACATAGTTAAAAGTAGTAACACTTATATCATCCTTTCTGTTTCCAGACGTGAGCTGGTAAGGCCATTAATACCACAATTTATAACAGATGGCCATTCTTGCTTGGGCATACACATATATCATCAAATTTCTCTTTGAGTTTCACTCTCTTTAACTTCCACTGAAGTCAATGGGTGTTTTATCTGTACCAAGGAGAGCAGAAATGGACCTTCAGGGAATTTTTCCTTTAAGTGACATATTGTTAAATGTGAGGATTAACACAGCAAGAAAACTGTCACGGGAACCAGCTCACAAAGAGTTTTGTTTTAATGCCTGTGAATTAGAAGTCTATTAATATTTAACTCTCTGAAGGTTAAAATTACAAAGTCCTTTAATGAAACCAAGAGTGAATGTATCGTCCATAGATGCTCTGTACCTACATTTCTTTTTCTGATGTCATACTCCTTGAGGATCCATAAACAGTCACTGTCAATTACTTATTTTGTTGTTCTGCAGCATACAAGGGCAGCCAGATAGGGTATATCTGATGGGAAATCTGAGGAATTTATAATTTATGTGAATTATAAGTCTTCTGTTCTTCCTTTTTGTTACTTATATTAAAAAAAAAAAAAAAGAAAACAAAACAAATCGTCATGAAAAATACACAAGATGTTTACAGTTTGAATAAAGATCTACACTTTAAGAACACATAACTTCAGCTTTAGATTGTCTTATAGAATGCTTTTGGTTTTTAACTAGCGCAGAAGCACAGGAAGAACTGCATTATTTTATGCATAGTTTACTTAGCCATGTCATAAAGGCAGAAATATTCCCCAGTGCAATTTGATATATGATGATCTGGGCTGTAAACCTATTCTGACTAATCATGTTTATTCTGATTGATTGAGCTAATTGAAAACCAACACAGATATTCCCTGTAGGTGCATTTTTCTCTTATCATATTTGTATGATAATAAAAAAGGGATGTTTTCAATTCTCAAAAAATAATTACTTTAGATTTTCATAGCCTGCCAGAACAGATTGCCTGTCTGTCTGATATTAGTCAAACAGGTAAGCAATCTGTTTTCATAGTAGCTTGACCATAGTAAATTTACCTATTAAAGATATGTGTCTTTTGCAATGAGATATTCTGTACACTATGCAAATATATGAATTCTTTTCCTGAATGACCATATATCTGCTTTAACACTGTTGTATGCTCATAAAAAACATTCTTGTCCTTTTTCCTCAGGACCACCAAGCATCTTATGCATTTAACAATATTATCTACATTTCCTTGTCTATAATGCATAAGCAGAAACACCTGGTGAAGACATACATCTCACTCATTTCTGTCTGTAATAGTTATCCTGCTGTTTGGTGGCAGCTATGCATCCATACCAGGGAAACAATGAAAAAACATGCAATGATCTTTCATGAAGATCAAAATAAGTAAATAAATAAATAAATAAATGTAGCCTGAAATACTATGCTTAACTCCCTAACTTGCACATTGACTTCTTCAGAAACCTCTTGACATTTTCACATTTCCTTCTTATTTATGAGACACTACAGAACCAAAATCTTTCTTTATAGGCATAAAAAAGAAAAGAAAAGAAAAGAAAAGAAAAAGGATGACTAGCTTGTCTTGGATTATCTTACATGTGTTATTATATTTATACATATACATATACATATACATATACATATACATATACATATACATATACATATAATGCATGTATTATCCCTGCTTGAGCAAGAAGGTTCAACTAAATGATCTTTAGAGGTCCCTTCTGAGATTAAAAATTCTGTGATTCTGTGAATCTGTGATACAGAGTTGGATGAACTTCTGGGTTTCAAAAGTTGAGAGAAATTACGCAGTGAATCTTTTTGGTAGTTATCCAAAAATTATCTAGATGCCTTTAATTTTATGTAAGAGATATGGACATTCATTCATTCATGCACATATTTCATAAAATATATAGTATGTTTTCCTTTTACTTTGATAAAATTAGGATATAAAAAGATGTTGAAAAATTTGCAAAAGAGCTAGTCAATGCATTAATTACTTAAAGTACAGTATTAACTATGGAAGAATATTTAAGAAAACTAACTAATAAAAGTAAATACATACATGAATAAAGTTTTCTCCCAGGTGAAAATAATACCAGAAATGTCTACTGTAACCCTTTGAGGAAAAGAGTCTGCATCTCTCTCCACTCATAAAATTTCCATGAGATAATATGTGCATTGGAACTGTGTCACAGCCAGTGGATCAGACCAACTCGAGGTAGGAGATCAAGTAAAAGAGTTGGAAAGGTGTTCTTGAGATCAACAATTACTTGATAGTCTCATAGTATGCTTGATTCACCAAATCTTCTGTAGTTTCAGTTCAACTGAACCCTTGAATTTCCTTTTTTATTCTGAATCAGCTTCAGCTAAGTACAGTGAAAATGAAATCCTACATTATAGACGTGAACTTATGAAATTTCATTTAGCTCCATATATTTTTCAAATATTGCCACAATAAATATTTTTATGAATCCTAAGAATGTGAATGTTTGCATCAGCCAAGAAAAAGAAAACTACACCTCTAAAACATTTTCTGAATTTAGTGAAAGTTGAAACTATTATTTTCCATATTATATTATGACATCATATCTCAAGTTTTACAAAGTTTCTTTGCGAAGTTTCTTTGTCAAAGTTTCTCAGAAATCTAAATATACATGAGGAGTGTTCATGTGTTCATGTACCTGTTCTGAAAGCTTTTGTGGTGTTTGGGAATAATTAGGACATAGGTCAAAGAAAATGTTCTGTGGTGTAACAGGAGGAAATAACATAGCTTTATTAGTACATAATCAGTTTTCATTTTTCACAAAAAAAAAAAAAAAAGCGAAGAAATAGAACTCATAAAACTCTGAATATGAAAAGTTACCGTAGTCAAGTGTTTTATGTGCACTGTTGAGCTTCAGAAAATATCATGATTGACAGTACCCTACCGTTTCCCAATACCTAGAAAAGTTTTTTCTTTACCTATATGTATCAAAAGGAGATTTGAACCAAATAGTGGGATATTTTGAGCAATAAAAAGAAAACAATTTCTATTGTTTGATGGAAAATGCAATTTTAAAGGATACCCAGTGACTCTTCCTATCAGTTCACTGCATGCACATCTAAAACACGATTGATTCCGACACTTCCCTTTTCAACCAGTTATTGGTGACAGAATCCTATGAATAAAAATCAGAAGCTATTTGTTAGTAGGCACATCACAATACATTATAAAGGAGTATGATTTCAGTCCATGAAATAGTTTATTGGCTTCTTTCCTGGTGATTATGAGATAATGAGCAAATGTTGTCTCATGATAAAACATATTATTTTGTACCGGCTTGTTAAATAGAAGCTGCATTTGATCATGCCCAACAGCAATACCATTAGCTGGCATGTTTTATTAGTTATAAGGAGGATCTGCATTCACATATGCTATACGGTTCCAGAGAATTTTGTCCTTACTGGAAGGATATGTTATGCAAAAAACAATTATTTTTTCCTTTTATCTATTGATGTGTTGTTGGTGATTTGGTCTAAAATGTGTAGATTACATTGTTTTACTCATCTATTATGTAGTTATAAGGACAAAGCTAGTCACATCAGATGATTCATCTATCTTCCACCATTCTTTATTTATTTCCTGCATCTTCCCTCATGTGCAGTCTTTGCAAAGATTTAAGAGCTGGCTAACCCAGCTCCATCCATTTCATCTGTATTACCACAGTATTGCTGTTTCTTTTCTCATAAAAGAATCATCTCCTTTTTTTTAATTTGATTTGACCAAACATAGAAAATGTAAGGAAATTTTGAATATGTAACTTGGATATCATCACCAGAGACTGATAGCTAATATTCAGAATTTCCAGGCAGAAATTAGCTTTTTGTACAAACTTTTGACTTGTTTCACTCTTTCATATGTATTACATAGTTATCAGTTTAGGCTTGACATGCTTAAACTTATAATGGCCTTCCTTTCCTCTTCCCAAGAGATCTACATTTCTTCATTTATCTATTATGTCTACAACTTCAGTTTAAATTCTTTTCAGATATCATTAAAGGTCTTCTCATCCAGATTATGTTTAAATACTACAGGTTTTTGTTCAGTGTAAAATAAAAGTAATTTCTCTTGGCCCACAAGTTAAGTCTAATATCCAGGCTTTCTTTTCCTCACCTCTCAATTGGTTCAACATACATTGTAATAAAAAACAACCTTATCCAAGACTTACAAAATGCTACTAAAAGGAGTCCATTTGTTTTGACTTTATTACTTATTTCCCCACCTGCCAACTGGATCCATATTTTCATTTTAATCAAGCAATATGCTTATTTCCCGTTTTCAGGACATTATTAATATATCTACAGAGAAATGATTCTGGACTCAAGTGTTTTTGATCTGAATTTTTTATTTCTGAATTTTAAATCTTTAATATATTCTAAAACAATATGCTGCATGACTTCTTCTGTTATATGTTTTGATGTCTAAATGTGCTCATTGCCTAATACAGTGGAGTTCTAGACCTTAGTTTAGTCTTGAAACACTGCTGAGCAGAGCAAGATTACCAAGACAAGGACTACGTCATGAAAACTGTATAATTTTGTGCTTCATACAGAAAATCACTGAGGCATTAGTGACCTATACTTATTTCAAATCATTGAAGTACATTGTGAGGCTGAGAAAGGCTCACCAAACAGCAAAATGTACAGTACATCAACATAAACATTTACTTTTTTAGCAAAGTGTATGAAGCTTTGGTAATATGCATCATCATTTTAAAAGAGTTTTTTTTTTTTTACCTTTTTGTAGTATTTTTTACAAAATCCATTTGCTTAATATAAAGTTAAAGATTCAGATATCCTTTCTGTGACCTTTGAAGACGATGTCAGACTGGCATGGTGCATGATCCACCAAGATCAATTTTCAAAACCCTCTGAATGTCAAAATTGTTTCAGGTTCTTTTTATTTTCAGGGAAAGAGGCTGTGACAGAAGGTAAAAAGGAGCACCCTAGGAAGGTAATTCAGTTATGTGCAAAGAACCACTTTATCTTTCTGAAAAAGCAGATAAGGTTCCTAGCAGGAGAGGACCACATACTCAACCAGCCTTATGGGCACATGCAACATCTCATACCACCAGAAAACTTCTTGATGCTGTTCTTTTAATTATAACAAAATTTTAATTAAAATGCATTCCTTCATATATAAACCATCTGATGTGAATCTACTGGAATAGTTCCGTCATTTTTTTCCAATCTATTTAGGATCTATTACTTTAGAATTTAAGGTAGTGTAAATTATAGGCAGAATACAAATACAGGAGAATGGTAAACTGATTCTAATCACATCAGGTCTCAAACAGAATCCTGTAAGATCTTCCTCCTAAATTTTCCAAAGTATGAAGTCTCATATGTTCTCTTATCTTTATGTGAAAAACTCTAGAGTACAGAATTCTACATCTACTGTTTTAGTCTGATAATTTTCTATTTGATTCAACCTGTCAGCACCCAACCTGTCAATCCATTAGTGACTTCCTAAAACACAGCTCTTCCTCCTTCCTAATCTAGATCATATATCTTCCTTTTTACATACAACTAATATATCTAGGCTATCAGAGGGAAACTTTCTTGACAACACAGTAACACTTTAATGGAGAACTTCTAAAGATGAGTATTTCCATATCTTGGAATTCTCTTAAATTTCCAAGGCTGGTTCAAGGCTGATTTTGTTATAGAGGGAGGAGTTAGTTTTTGCTAAATATCTTAATGCTATTTGGAAAAGAAATAGAACACATTTAAAAGGCTGTTATTCACACACAGTTTGCTGGTCAGATGGTCTTGGTACAAACTGTAAAAAAAGCAAAACAGATAAATACTATTTAAAGTTACATATTCCAATTCTTTTAGAGTGGGAGAGAGAAGTAACATGGAAATCCTCTCTCCTCAATGTCTCGATACCAAGTTAGATTTCACTGATACTGGTAGTGTACATGTGTGACCATGTGAATGCATGTATTCTTCATTTTCCTCTTCCTTTCCTCTTATGCACAAGAAAAAAACAACCCAAAAGTCATCCCGTGATCTCTTGCATGATCTCCATTTTCTTCCCTTTCCATGAAGTTTGTCTCAAGTCAAAAGAAAAGAAGAGAGACAAAATCTGAAATTTCCAAAATATGTAATTAAGTAATTGTACCTTGTATAAGCTGTTACACCAGTCATATTTGGTCACCAGAAAATTTGTCATGTAAGTAAGGTAGAGAGCACATAAAAGTAAGTAAAGCATCTGTCAATGCAAGGTTTAATAGAAAAGAAGACAATAAAAATAGATTCCAATAAATACCACAATGGCAATAGAATGCTTACCTCATTATGCTTAGAAGCGTAATTAAGCAAAGAGGCATAATCTAGTTCTATAAATAATTATCCATGATCATATACAATTGGCATGTCATTATTCCTATTACAAAAAGAACAAAGGAAAACAGAGAGCAATATTAGTCTTACAGAACTGAGTTCTTAATTAAGACCTCATCCACATAACTAAGCTTCTCAGTCTCTTCTTCCTCTCTCATTTCACAAGGATGGATCATTAAAAGTACCTGACCATATTTTACACAAAACATTTGTCTCCTGCCTGTTCTCTGTAAGAACAATGTGAAGCTTAGAAAGAAATAGACTGGTTACAATATATCAATTCCTAGTTGAGTCACCTGAACTGTGTAACAAGTCCTTAAAGAAATATCCTACATGTCAGAAATAGTCATTTCTCTCTGAACTGAAAAGGAAATAAACATACGTTGTTTTCAAAACTTTTCCTATATATACAGATCCATCCTTGTTGTGGGGACCAATCATGTGACAGCATGAGTATCTACTAATAGCAGAATGATCTGGAATATTCTTGATGGATGAAATATAAAGAGAAAGTAAAAAGTTTCCCTCTCTTTTTAAAGGATGCTTGATATTATTTTCCCAATACTCCAGTGGAATAGAGAAATTTTCTCACTAAAACTTTTCACTTTTTTTTTCACATTTTTTTTCTACCTCCTTCAAGGTAAGATGGTATCCTACACACCTCACTACAATCCAAACCTCATGCCTTGTGTCTGTATACCCAAACCTGTATAAAATTTTGTACTAGAGGTGGATAACAACATATAATGTGGAAATGAAGAGACACGGCTTTGAGATACTTAGATTTAATGCTGGCTTTAAAATTATCCCAAGGCTGAATGATATGATGCTGCAGCATACTTCATCAGACCACTAAGGCACCTATAAAATCAAATAGTGAGGATGCAGCGTAGTCATAAGACCAGTGTGTACTTTTGGTAATGTTATCTACTTCTGGAATGTAGTTTGGAAGTCTGGGTTATGGGGACTTTTATATCTATGATTTGGGATTGAGTCCATATATTGTCATTTCTTGGTCCATTCTGTTCACATAACAATCTCTCGCCATTCCATCACTTAACACAGAGTCTGTTACACTTAACAGAGTCTGTTATAAAAACCATTAAGATAGACCTTATGGTTTGTGTATATGTGTTTTACTCTTCAAAAATTAAAGCAAACTCTTTAAATAAAGCAAGGATTAGGAGTATCAACCCATCTGTTACATGTTTGCATGCACAAAATTGTTTCCAACATCAGCAGTCCCTGCTTCTCATAATTCTAAACCTTGACTAAAAACAGTCTAAGGATTGAAAAATGACTAATACTTTTTCTATTTTAAAACACAAGAGGGCTTTAGAATTATGACCTCTAGAAAATGAGAGTGTATTATGGAGCTATACAGAAAAGAAGCCAGGGGCGGGGGTTAGAGAGCAGCGGCCAATGAATGATGAATCGGTGCCACCTATTTTAATCTAGGACATTAGGTACAGCTACAAAAGGGAATGAATAGACAATTAGGAAACCATAATGCTCTGTGCCAGTCTGCCCTCTTCCTCACATTTCTGTTTTAGGAAATAGTGAAATTGGCTTATTGGAATTACACCAACAATGGACTAAAGTAACCTACTGGTAAATTGGTCCACCTATACACAATTATATGAGCACTAATCCAATCCATCACTGTGGCCCACCTGCTTTGTACAGCATTAGTAATGCAGACCAGGCTAGAGTCTGGCCTTTCAGCCAAATAAGCAAGTTTTACAGCATATTTCATCACCAAAAAGTACTACACAGCAAAAAACGTATCAGTGGTTTCAGTGTATCACGTAACAAGCCAACTGAGTATAGTGTG